>JAVHNF010059589.1:50072-67453 GCA_034783455.1 Micropsitta finschii | reverse complement strand
GGCAGGTAATTTATAGGGAGGGTTTATGAGCATCTCCCGCTTCAACAAGTGGACCTGTGTATTGGGTCACAGCTCCTACGCAACCAAAACATACTCACCACGTAACTCCACCTGTTTTTGAGCTTGTAGCTGCCTTTATGTCCTAGCTGCAGATACTAGCAGTTAGTGTTTTCGTGGCACTGTGGCTATAATGATGTTAAAGGATAGTTTCTTTTCCAAGCTTCAACCATTCATGCAAAAATTTCCTGATATTAAAAGAAAATGACTGATGGAAAATACACACTCCAGCGGGCTGTACGAGTCCATAGGAGACCTAGGCTTGATTTTCCTTGGTTCTGTAGTATGATCACACCAAGTCTTCACCCATTTTTTTTACTGAAAAAAGCAAAAATTAACCAAAAAAAGGAGCAACTCTCTAAAAAATGAAACCTGCAAATACGAACACATTAAACCACCATTATATTACCAAAAAATGCAGTCCTTGAGCACAGACATTTTAAATGTGGCAGTTCAGTGATTCATGTTTCAAAACTAATCATGGCTAGATGAACTTCTGAAAACGTCTAACTTGGATTTATTCTTTTCTTCCTTTGTAAAACTTTCCCCAGAGCTCTGCCAACCCTTCCAGCAAAAAAAAAAAAAAAGGGGAAAAAAACTCTATCTTGCATTAAACTGAGGGACCTTGTCTTTCCCTTTGTACTAAAATCATAATGCAGCATTGGAATTAGCCTACCCGGGAGATGCATGCTCTGTGCGAGCATCCCCTTTATCCCCACTCTCTGCAGCCCAGGCCAGCACTGAGCAGGCAGTGCTCAGCAAGGGGGCTGTATGGGTTGCAGCCCTGCTAAGGGTACCTCAGAGGGTGGCAAGGGTTCCACATCAAAAATCTATTTTCCCCCATGTACTTTTTTTCCTGAATTTATGTAATTACATCAGAACAAATGTGTGCTCAAAGCGTCTTACAGCTGTGAAATTTGGCATCCGTTATCTATGAAATGCCAAAATCGAGATTGCCTAAAGGAACTGTAACGCAGCCCTGTGCTCACTGCACTGATCCCAATAGCCTGCATGATGCTTAATTCTCTTCTTATTTTCTGCCACTGTTTGTTCCTATTCTTACACCTACAGCCTTAGCTGTACAGCATGACTCTATTTCCTTGACATATCCAGTGAGATGATGCTCTGATACCGCACTACCGCCTCCGGGCAGTACCACAATGCAGGTTTAACAGGCATTGCATTTACTACTCATCTGAGTGTTCTGTCTCGCTGCACGCAGTGTAGAGCAGCAGTGGAGATGTGGCTACCACAGAGGCATTAGGTAAAGCTGGCTATTAAAGTTTGTGTTGGCTCCATAGCTAGCTGCCACTCTTGCCTCCAGTGATCCCATGTTGCCCCATCTGGCTGCAGCACTATCTCCCAGCAGTCCTTGTCCTCGCCATGGGGTAGAAGGTCCCTGCTCCCTAGGAGAGCGTGGGAAGGACTGGAAAAGAGGAGAGGCTGGAGGCATCTTTTTTGCCTTTGGGTAGAAATTGCTCCCTGGCAAGTAAGCGTGAGATGGCAGAGGGAGAAGTAGGCAAGGAAGCTCTTACTTGCAGCATGTAAATTAGCTGCTGGCCTCCTTAATTAGACTCCCATTACCTACTGTCTCTCCATGGGGAAAGCCCAAGCTCCCCAGCATCATCCTGGACAGCGTCTTCCTCATTTGACAGCTGAGCTTGAAGGGAAAGATTCAGCTTTTCACTTGAATCCTCAGGTCTGTAAATGTAATGGGGAGGGTTTTAAAGCCTGGCTGCAGGAAGCTATCGCAGCAGCCCACCAGTCAGCAGTGGCAGCATGGGTCCCCCACCAGACCCAGGCTGAGCAAGGGCCATATGTGGGTCAGTGAATCACAGAATCATAGAATAGTTTAGGTTGGAAAGGACCTTCCAAAGCCATCCAGTCCAACCCTGCCTTTCAAGAACTGAAAGGCTGCAATGAAGCCTCCCTGGAGCCTTCTCTTCTCCCGGCTGAACAAGTCCAGTTGTCTCATCCTGTCCTCATGGGAAAGGTGATCCAGCCCACTTATCATTTCTGTGGCCCTCCTCTGGACCTTCTTCAGAGGGGATTGGCGAGGATGGTCCCAGGGCAGAGGGAAGGGAGCTTATCTTCTGCTTAGTCTATGAAGGTATTTCTCTGACAGAGAGCACCACCTTGTGCTGTGCTTCCCATCCGGAGAAGAACCAGTCAGATGTGCTGTCAGAGCAGGACAGCCGCTGAATTTAGAAGTCAATGTGATTTTTGTATCTGTACCAATGCATATCTTGCTGAAAATGCCAACAATCAAACAGGAGCAATGGGGAAAGGATGTTGTCGCCTGGCACCACCCCTGTGGTGCCAATGGGTTAAGGAGTGAAGGGGAGACAACAGGGGAACACAACCCTCTGCCACTCGGGTGCCAAACACCCCTCAGGCAGTGAAATCACCACATCCAGACAACCACACGTTCAACAGCCAAGTCACATTCCAGCCTGCCAAGCTCTCTGGACACATTCAGCAAAAGGCAGTAGCCAGCACTAGTGCATCTCCAGCAGCATCCTAAGCTTTGCACCCAGGGTCAAATGAGGCACTGGTCTTTTTGTAGGCTTTGCTTCTTCTCGTTAGTGAGTAAGGAGTCGAGTCTATTGCACTAATCCAAGCAAATTATTAATGGCCTTTCATTTTGAAGCAACCAGCTCCAGCATTCACCAGAGCAGGACTGCCTCCTGTTTGTGACTATCCTGCTGCCTGCATTGTCAAACAACGTCATTTTAGACCAGCATTCATCTGAAGTGTATTATTACTGGGTTGGCTACCCCTTGGGGTGTAATGAAAAGCATTCATTAATTCTCAGGGCAGGAGGGCTAATTACTTTTTTTATAAAAAACCCTGTGCTAATTGCCAATAACTTTTTTATTGAATGGGTCTCATAGAGATGCTTTTGATTGGCTTTTTGATTTCCCTTCCACATTGTAGTACTTAAAATGCATCATCCAAACAAGAGGGAACATCTAGGCTATCCAGATAAGCACTGGGAGGAAACCCCACCATTACAAAGAGCTGTGGACTATGCCAGTTTAAGCTCAGTTCAGTTTGCTGTGGTGCTGGCCAGGGTTTTCCGAGTCGCATCCTTCACACTGCCTCCACAGAGCAGATGGAGTCCTGTTTTCTGTACTCTCCCAAGGCACAGCATTGATTTTGGCAGGCTGTTAGTGCCGGGGAGGCAGAAGACAGAGCTAGGGCTGGTTCACTGCAGGGCTGAATTCCACCTCGACTGAAGGGAGCAGTCCCTGACCCTGTAACTACCAGGATGGTATGAAGGTAAATGGAGCAACACATAACCCATGGGCTTAATGTACCGGTTCCTATACTTGGGAGAAGGGCTCATTCATCTGACATATGGGTCACACTGAGCTCCAGGATGTAGAAAATTCTGAGCAATTTTTTGTTTGCTTTTAATTACAAATAACTACAGGGCTGAAGACACCAAATAATCAAAATAAGCATGAACCAGTTCCTTTGAACAAACAATAATCTACAAACACGGCATTCAGAGTAAATCCCACAGGAGCACAGTAAGCCTAGAGTAGGAAGCTACCACCACTCCAGCAAAGCTTCAGGTAATGCCACTGATTGATGCTGCCTATGAATTTCATTGCATGTGCACCATGGTAGTTTCTATAAGTTTGATGCCCAAGGGCTTCCACAAAAGGCTGCTTTTACCATCAGGAGGACATACAAGGTGTCCTGGCAGGCAGCAGCCCCCTCCAGACAGACCCCCACTGCTGCAGGCCTGAGCAACTGAGCCTGCTCAGCTTGGAGCTGGAGGTGCTGCACCACCCTGTTGAACACGCAGTCAGGTTGACATACATCCTATTTCAAACCTTTTCAACTGAGAAAAAGTTTATATGGGTTGTTTTCTCCTTTTTTCACCCCCTATCCCATCTCAGTAGTTCTTCTGGCCATCAGCCTTCTCTCACATCATGTTTTCTGATTCTTTCCTCAGGGAGATAAAGCAACACATGCCATGGTTTCAGCCATGCAAGTCAGAAAGTTCTCCTTGCTTCCCTCTGGAAATAACTGCAATTTAAAAAAGATTAATATATTTTATTTGGATGAATAATGTCCATCTTAGGAACAGATAGGGCTTTCAAAATTTACTTCACTTCTGAGTGCCCTGGGAGGTTTGAAAGGGATGGATTCCCAAAAGGCAAATCGCTTGGCACTAGAGCATTTTGGAAACACCTGCAAGGTGTGCCCTGAATCTACTGCTTCTGAAAGGCTTGGCCAAGACACTGTGTTATTTGAGCATGGTGAATAGCAAATAGCGTTCTGGTGATTTGGTGGTTGCATTGGGAATATACATTGTCACGTTAGGAATTACACCGTTATGAAGCACACCAGGGATCTTCCACATGTGTGTGTATACACCCTCCAGTTATTGATGACATAGAAGGACCATTATCTAAAATAAGCAGTTGGTGTCACCTATAAATAGCTGCAGCTGAGATCAAAAATAGCCACACTGTGGTTACAATGGAGCAGAACAGATTCTAGAGCTTGAGAAGCTGCTGCCTCAGCACAGCTTGCTTCTAATATGCTCGCATGTACCAAATATCTGTGGTCATGACAGACAAAAATGAGACATCCTTTAAGTAGCATGCTCCCTGGCTGCAGAAGGAGTAGGTGCAATGACAGGCAAGAAGCAAAAGCATCAGATTTTTCCTTCGGAATTAGGCCAAGATGGTAGAAGCAGCTTGCAAGAAGTTGACTGGATTTCACAAGTTTGGGGACCAGAACACTTCCACTTACAAAAAAGCAGAAGTGTCACTCATATGTCAAATCATGAAGATTTCTATCTTTATTGTACAGGTTCATGCTGAAGCAGCCCTAACTCAGCCCTGGTAGAAGTCTGACATCTCAATCCTGCCCCTCCAGTAGGATGCCAAGTATTTTACACAGGGGGTTCAGCTGGCAGCGAATTGATTTGCTAAACTTAAAGTTATCTTAAAGGGTAATGAGCCACTATAGTACAGGGGAAGAGACACAGAAGACAGAATCATTTTAGCCTCTGCGCTAAAGTTGCTGAGGAGCAACAGGCCAAAATCCCAGAAGCAGTCCTGCAAAGCCAGTCTCCTCCCCAGCGATGCTCACCTAGCCAGGCCCTCCAGCATAGTGCCCTGCTCCACACTTCGATGCTACTGTGAACAACCACCTCATTATCTTCTCAGCAGTGCTTAGGGCTGTCATCCTCAGCTAAAGCAAGCCCTGAAAGGCAGCTCAGGATGGGATGCACATGCCAGCTAAGGTCACTGGTCCACCTTGCAGCCAAACTTGAGCTAGCAGCATACTGGGACCAAAACGAGGTGGTCTTAGTGCCCATTCTTCCTCCTTTCACATTCCAGCTCCATCTCCCACTCTCCTTGCTCCTCAGTCATGCCCTCTTCCCACCCCTCCTGGGACTTATCCAGTCACCCCATCACCTGCTTTGACTCACAAACTTGCCCACCCTTCTTTTGCCCAGCTCTGCTACGGTGATTGCAGTGAATGAAAGTTGCTTGGGAAGGGATCCAGCAGCCAGAGCCATCCCAGCACAGCAGGAGCTGGTCCCCACTGATTCAGTTCATGCCAGAGGGTGGACCGCAGCCCATGAGGCACACACATCTGGTGTACCCTGAGGCAGCTTCAGCTCTGGAAGGAAAATCCTGTATATCTGTGCTTGGCTGACAGTAACCCACGTGACAGCTCTGGCTTTGTTGCCTTCCCACTGCCTCACTTCTCCCTCAAGGAGAGAGGAAGCAGGAGAATGCTGTGCCGAGCGCAAGGGATGCCACGGTTGCAGCTAGCGCAACCCTCTCCGCTACAGCCTAAGCCAGGGGGATTTCACTGGGGAAGCCCTTGGCAGGCCCTTCACCAGCCTGATCCTCTCCACAGAAGCTGTCAAGAGCCCAATTAACACACCTACCCCATAGAAAAGACAGTGCTGCTGGGCTGAGGGAAACAATTGAGCTGAAGGGGTTTTCTGAATGGACTTAATCCAGCACTTATGCCTTAAAGCTGAGCACATGCTTTAGTGAATGGGGATGGGTGAGCCGTAGCAGTTCGGGGGCCTGCTGACCTGTCACCCAACATCAGCATCTTCAAAAGAAAGAGGTCTTGGCACAAACAATGCTTTCTTTCAGGAAAAAGAAAAAAGAAAGAAGAAAGAAAGCACAGGAGAGGCTGGTGCTTTTCCACTCCAGAAGGTCGCTGGTGGCTCTGGAGGGAGGAGGTGGCAGCCTCATCCCTCTCCCTCCCCTCTGTGGGGTAGGGGAGAGCTGCCCAGGGATGAATAGGGAAGGGAAACTGGGGCAGCTTGTGGACCAGCTCTTTCTGGTGTGGAAAAACATTCCCTGTGAACTTCCTGTGCCTGCAGGAGAAGGGCACCACTCCAGCATCATGTGGCCCAGCAACTGAGTGAGTGTCTGTGACTGTCCCCTCAGAAGGGACTGCAAATGTGAGTGCTGCAACCTGAGTTGAGTGGATTTGTCCCTAGCAAAGCACACACAAACTGCCCAGCATTTATGCAGGGCCCGTATTGGCATTCCCTGTGTTTAAAGATAGCCAAATAAAGCCAAAGATGCCACCAGGGATTTCAAGACATGCCACCTCGGCATATGCCAGCAGGTTTTTGCCTGTGCAAGCCCTTTTATAGTTGTGGGTGACAGCACACCAGTTGTACCAGCACCACGCAAGGGCTCATTAGGAGCTGATGCTGGAGGCACTACATAGGGCAGCATCTCTGGGGCAGAGGGCTGCAGTAACTGCATGGGTGCCACAGATGGATGGACAGACAGATGTAGGATGGCCTGGGGCTCAGGCAGCTGTATGGGCTGTGTGGACACAGGCACTGCGCAGCAGCTCCACAGCAAGAAGGCTACAGGGCTCCCCTCCTCCAGTCTTATTTGTTGCGAATGTAAGGGCTTTGTCCAAAACTTCCAGGTTTAAATTCCTGGGGGCTTTCCATGAGATCTTCAATACTTCATGTATTCAAATGAGAAAGAGGTGAGTGCCTGACTTTCCGTTACCCAACCCCTCATCCCCAAATCCCTCTTCTTCTCTCCCTCACCAAAATCAGAGAGAAATGCTCAACGCCAAAGTCACACTCGGCGCTAAGGACGGGATAATTAAACACTGCAGACCATTATCAGTCACAAAAAGCAAACCTGCAACACAGAGGGTATGTATTTGCCACGTGGTGAAACCAGCTGTGGAAGGTTTTTCTAGGAGTTCTGAAGCAATTCCAGCTCTTTCTCTTTTTTCTTTTTCCCAGGGTAGTAACGTTTTCCTGTCACAAGCAAGTTAGCTGTTAAAATATGCATAAAGACGTGTCACTCCAAGCTGTGCATTTGTGTTTCATGTTCACTCCCCCCTCGAAAGAGTTTTGTTACGACTAAAGAACAAAAAGGAAGCAGCTAGAAATCTGTAATGGTTCCATTTATTAATACGTATATCACAAATACTCACAATATCAATGCATTCTCGTTGGCATGCTAGACAGAGGCATTATTAAAAAAGTCCTATTTTTTTAAAAAGGTTTTAAACTTTTGCTTTCCCCCAAAAATATTTCATATGCCTGTTGGGGTTTTTTTGTGGGTTTTTTTTTCTGTTTTGTTTTTGCATGTGTGTGTTTTTATTTTGATTGGATTCAATGATGTATTTGGTGGCTGCAACCTCAATGCAAAAAAAGAAAGAAAAAGAAAGAACAGGAAAAAAGTCTGAAGGCCGCAGTACAGCACAGTTCGATTAGTTCATAACTACCTAATAAAAATAAAGGGAGCAAAATTCCTGCCTTCACAGTAAGCAACAACACAGCTTAATAACAGTATTACACAGGATCAGGTTCAGAGGCAAAATGCACTAGACAAAGCCTACCGGGATACGCACTAGGCATACAACACTGAGTAAGAATCAAAGATGTAGAAGAACATCAGGAATAACGGTTCCCTTCAAGCACAACATTTTAACATCATTTTCAAGTATCTTTATGTTATGTTACTGATTCCTTTGTTTTTGGGGGAGGGGGGCAGGCGCAGGGAAGGGGGAAAGGATGAAAACCTTAGTAAAGCAATAAACAGAACAAGAAATTAAGATAAAACCAAAAGAATATATATTTCATATATTGTTTTATATGAACGTGTGCAACACTTATTAACCATGGTGAAAGGCTCATTACGCCCTCCAGTCACTACATGCACAGCCCGATCACTGCTGTTAATGAATTACCTTTGTTAACTTACGATGCAACTACTGTGTGACCAAGAACAGACATACGGTGCCGTCCTACGCCGGGCCGCGGGGATGGGGTCTGGGTCTGGAGGCCGAGGGGACCCGGCTGCTCTCGGTGGCACCGCGGTACTTCACAGAATGGTTACACTACGCATGGGACAGAGTTCGGGAGGTGGGGTGCGAGTGTGCGCGCGCACGTGCTTGCTCGTGGGGTGTGGGTGTGCGTGCGTGCGAGAGACAGTGTGTGCTATAACATTCATTTCAGTCTTTCTCCAATGCTGCAGCTCCTGGTCTTCAGACAGGCTCTGGGCTCCTCACTTCTGAAAGACTAGAGAGCGGGGCGGGGAGTAAAGATAAAGAAGGAGGATGCTTTGGCTGCTAGCAGTGTTCATGGCAGGTGTTGTGCCCTCTCTTTTCAAGAAGGAAGCTAAAATGGTAAGACATCCAACAGCACATTTCCCCCTTTCCCCCCCTCCACCCCCCCGACAGAATATTGGGGTGAAAATCCCAAAGCAAAGAGTCCCTTGGGAGGACCTAATTTCCAATGGACATGCTGAGCATCTAAAACCTGCCCGCTACCTTCAACAGAAGCAGCACAACCATGCTAATACACCAGGGTGTATATAGCATACGTACCGCATGGAAAGTGGGCAAAGCTCACCTTGTTACACCATCTCGTACTGGTTAGCAGTAATAAACCGGGACAGACAGCATGCCAGCAGCATCCCAATCAACTGTTCCGGACAAGAACAGAAGTAGAAGAGAATGTAAGTTAAATTAAATGAATGCAAAGCAAAGACAGGCCATGGTAAGCAAAGATTTCATGTTCTGGAGCTATTACTGGAGCCTGGCTGGCTGCTCCTCCAACACATTTATGCCCTGTTTCAAGGACTGCTCTAATCAGAAAAACAGTACTAAAATCTCCCATCTTTTGTCAGATGTGCCATTTGACTTTGATCAGAGGATATTCATTTGATAGGCAGCATGCCTTTTTGCTACTTTTCCATCCTGTTGTCACTGCATGGCCAAGTCAGACGTGGATGGCTAAGCCGTCAGGGTATCAGCATGCTACTGGCTGCGTTTCCCTTGCAGGCTTCACCTGGGTTGCCTGCCACCACCCATAGCTGGCAGTCCCTTTAGCTTTATTAACACTGTGCTGGAAAAAAACTTCCTAATGCCCCAGAGTGGTTATATGCTTTCTTTACAAATGATGCAGCACCAGAGAAATGAGTGCTATCAATCTGGAAATAAATAAAAAAAAAGTCTTTCACTATTCCCTTGGCTGTCACTCAGATTATTGAAAACAGATCCCTGGCTTCCAGTCGTCAATAAGCACTCAGTCATTTCAACATTTTGCCTATCGCAGTTTGTTAGCTTTTCCTGCATATGCCAACAGCGTTAATATACTATAAATAATTCAACCTTGCTTTTCTCATTTGGATTGGTCAATTAATTAACTCATGAGCATATTCAGGTTGTTACAGCTCATCCCTGGCTATTGGGGTGTCTCTGTAGGCCAACCAGCTTTCCACAGCAGCAGCTCCAAGAAAGGGTTATCAGAGCGGCTCCCCCATGCCCAGAAGGCACCACCTCTGCCCGTCCCCTTCTGCTGTTGGCAAAGTGCATCGCAAGGGAGCAGTGCTTGAGAAGGGGGATCACAGTTGTTTGGCAGCAATGGAGCTCCTGCAGACCCTGCAGAACATGCATAGATAATGCCTGGCTAGCTGCTCCTCCAAACTGGCTCCTTCTAGTTCACGCTTGGGATTGCATGTCCTTTCCCTGAGACCGTCAGTGCTCCCTGTTAACATGATCATCATCAAAATATACATCTTCTCTACCAGCCAATTGCTTGATTTGGGTTGGCATCAGCCCAGAGCAAGACTAAGCAAGGGTACGTCCAATACAGATAAACTGTTTTCCGTCTCTAAGATGTCACATTCCCAGTCAGGCCACACTTCATTTGCCAGAAATTTGCTCCATCTCCTGTTTCAGCATCCACCAGAATTGTTCTGGGCATCTCGAAAGGGCACAGAGTCACCTTTAAAAGCAGGCTGAATGCCCTGATTTAGAAGCTACCCAGTCTTATGCTAGATTTCAGGTCACATACTGGATCTCAATATGGATTCCACTTCCTAACCCTGGTGCAAGTGGCGACAAAGGTGTAATCCTGTGCTAGGGCCAAGTCTCAGGAGTTGCAGCAGACACGGTGGGTGATGTCTGCACCAGAACTACTTCCACTGTCAGGCAGAGCTACTCACATTAACGCTGACAGCAAAGAGGGCAGGTGCATGTTACACTTTAAAGAGGGACTATAGCCACATGAGAACGTATCTTTGAATGATGGGAACCCTGCATGCTCCACAACCTGTTTTGAGCATGTGGAGAGCACCTTGCTTTGTGTCCTTCTAGAAGAGGTAATAATTTGGCCTTAACATTATATGGAGACTCCCCTACTCAGGATCTTTACTGCAATCACAATCTGTAAACCCCTTCAGACTCTGCCTCTTGCACCCCTTAAGCCAATGCCTGTACTACAGTTTTATCTAGGCAAAACTCTTCATCACCTATGCTGCTTGCATAATTGTATTCTCTGTTGGGCACAAGGCAGCGATCATTTTGCTGCTCTGAAGAGCACCTGCTAAACTGAAATTATTCCAGCTGGAAGTTAGCATTAGCATCTGAGTCCAAAACCAACCAAATCGTATTTTACTATTACTATTTCAAACCCGAGGAGCAGCACAGACAATGTCAGCAACACAGCAGGTTTTTAAAGCTCTGACTCTGACTGGGAGGTGTGCGCCAGGCCTTGTAAGATGTGCAATGCCAGTGCATCAACTTTCCCTATTTCTGGGAATCAGCACATTCCCCATGCTAGTCAACACCTAACAAATCACATGAAGGAAAAGCCCTTGAGCATGCTTTACTGTAGAAGAGCAACATGATCTAATTTGTCTTTTATTTAGATTAAACCTATTCTCAGTAGGAACAGCAAAACCTTGCCTACAGCTGGAGCGCTGCCTGACATGACTGCCAGCTACCTTTAACCTGAAATCAATCTCTAAATGCCACCCCTAATTGCATCCAGCAAAACAGATTAGGCAGTAAATTCTAACTGGCCACCTTCTATCCTTCACAGCCCAGGAGAGCAGCACTTTTCTCCCCTGCATCTCCTCTCTTCTCCCTTTTACACATTTGCAAACACCCCAAGCAGCTGGGTGTCTACTGAGAGTGCCAGAGCCCTGTGCTTAGGCAGGGGAGTGACATCCCCAGCTGGCAGCAGGGCACACGCTGCCATCAGACAGCGCGAGCTGCCAACACCACTTCAGAACATGCCTCAGTTTGCACTTGGAGCCACAGCAGCTCGACACCTTCCCCCGCGTGCTGCCTGCAGCTCATCACGCTGATCTCACCTTGTGCAAAGGGATCCCATTGCATGGGCCAGCCTATGCCTGTACTGCCTACCCACCTTCCTGCACGGAGCTCACAACCAGCCAGTGACCTACAGTAAACATCCAGGCACATGCCAAAGTGCTAATAGTTTCAGCTGTACTTTTCCTACAGTCTCCCTCCCAGCTGCAAACAACGTTCAGGCAAATAAGTTGACGCTTTGCCTAGCACATGTACAATACACTGATTAAAGACTTTCAGGTAGTATTGGTCCTGACTGAGGCATTTGCCCCAGCAGCATATGAACTGTATAATTCTATTCATCCCATTTTTCTTTTGGATAGTTTTACATGAGGCACTTTAAAAGATGCTTTATAGGCTTCTGGCTGTCTAGAAACTGAACTGAAATAACAGCTCAGAGTCCTGTAGCAGTAATCAAGTTATAACCACAGTGGAGAAGAGTATCAAGACAGCCATGACCATTCAACAAAAACTAGAACAGCTTATTAAACAAAACCCCCAAATTCCTCTGATCTATGTACCAGCAGCTTCAGACTGGTAGGTTCACTGCTTCTGGATTCTGAAGACCTGACACCAATGCTCTGGGTGGCTGGTGGTATGATGAACACCCATATGAAACAGGCTGACAGGCCAAATCATGGGCTTCTCACATCTAACATATAAGCTATAAGGCATCAGGTTTCCAGATACCCCCAAGGTAAGGCAGTGAGCTGATCCAAGCCCAAAGTTAAAACTTTGGGCTCCTTCAAGCTGTGCATACACTGACTGAGAGGATGTGGTGCCCATTTTCCATATGGCTTGGGGACAGTTCTGGAAAATCCTGGAGGCCACTGTAACTGCTGAGAAAATTAAACTCAGAGAGATTTAACTAAAACATGTTACAGCCAAGCACAGGCTGATGCCATGGGGCAGCAGGGGCAAAAGGGCAACCACAGCCCTCCCTACTTGACTTGCTTATGACCAGCAACAACACTGGCAAATTGCCTGTTTCCAGCACAGCACAGTGTAAACCTACCGCTTGCTAACTGAATTCATGAGGTTTGTCAACTAATTTTTCCTAGCACCTCATCTTTCCAAACCGCTGGATAAACATAAGTCATTCCAGACACATTACTATTTTCAGTGTTGCCTCAGGACCTAAACTTTTAATATTGTGTGAATGAAACAAATATAAGTTGCATGATAGCTTTTGAATATAATATTTGCAGTTGTACGATGTACTCTCTGCAGAGAGAAGGCAGATTGCCTCTCAGGTAGAAGTGATATAGGCATCATAGATGTTGCCGTGTGTTTTGCTGAACACTTTTGCATTGGCCCATTGGTGTGTTTCCCTCCCTCCTCTTTTTGCATGTTTCAAAGGTGAGCCTTTGCCATCACATGCAAATGACTAACGTAAACGAGCATCTCATTGAAAGGTGTTTATCCTCCCCTTCTTGACCAGAAGATTCTGACCAGACCTGTGGTTTCCTCAGCTCCTGTCTAAGAAAAGGCAGTTTGAATATCAGGGAGAGGCAAACACCTTGTTAGCCTTCTCTTGTCCCTCCCATTACAAACTCCTTTTGGTCCAGGCAAGGAATTGGTTTAATAATCTAATTTGGGCAGATCTCAGCTCAGTGTTCTGCACTAAAAGGGGAAAAAATATAAAACTATCGGTCATCAAAACCAAGTGCTCCCTCCACGCTTCAGGTCCGGGATGGGGAGGCCTGGAGGTACACTCTTATTTGAACTCTAGACTCCTTTAAGACAAAATAAGAACGCTTAGAAGGTAGAAGCCTATCCATACAATGGATAAGCTATTTGTCTTCTTAGCTGTTTATGCTCCATTTAAGCCAATGTTTTATTGGGTTAACCTCTATTTGACCCGGTGGAGGGACAAGTTGTTTTCCTTGAGCTAGTCATTAGCTCAACCGTAACTGATATTCCCAAGGAGAAACTTCATTTAAGTTGAAAAAAAGAAAATCAATGAACAGATGACCTCAGGACTAATGAGCATGCTGAGTTCAGTCGCTTTCCATAATGCTTCCTTCCTTCAAGTCCAGGGAAAGAAAAAAAGAGCGGGGACAAAACAGGGGGAAGGGAAGCGTTTATGCACCCACCTGTGAGAATGCAATCCCAAAAGCCACTCCAGCTATAATTCCCATATTCGTCTCCATAAAACTGGTCACCAAGTCATAACAGCCCTAGAAAACAAGCATTATCATTCCTTGTATCGACCTTCCCTGCCACAAACGCATACATACAAATATCTCATTTTAAATGGACTTGGACTAGACGATATTTCCGCTGTAATTTCCAACAGTGTCACCTTTTTATTTAATACCAATTCTCAGTGAATGATGGAAAGCGGTGGCAACACCGGTCCTTTTTAGAAACAAATGTATTTCAGTACTCTTAAAAGCTAATTGTGACATTAAACTCATTTTTATAGGTCTTAGTAAAGAAAGTCAGTTCACACTGTTATAAAATATATTAAAATAGCTTTGACCTGAAACCAAACCAGTAGCAACACAGGGTAATGTTATAATACAGTAAGGGTGTCAAAAATGAATAAATGACGCAGATTTCTTAATACTCCAGGTATTTAATACAAGCACACTTCAGGCATCCAATGAGACACTCTTCTTGCCTTCACCTGTCAAAGGACACCAGACAAAGCATTGAGCAGTATATGAGTTTAAACCATGTAACAAAGTTAAGGGTTTTGTAGGAAGTTTCTTCATTCATTTGCCCCTGGGCAAAAAATTCCTTGTCCTGCTCCCCAAACCCAATTTTCTCTCTCTAGCTCAGACCCTGACTTCATCAGCTGACTTGCTTCCTCATGCCTCAATTCACAGCCCAGCAGATTCATACACGTTTCTGCCCTTCTCTTACATAGGCTTTTTGAGATGTTCCCCTTAGTATGATAATTTGTGCCAAGTTTCTCCCTTCACCTACTCTTCCCCTCAGAAAAGCATTTGAAATTATCTTTCCTCGTTTGTGATGCCCAAACGAATCTAAACAAGCAATGCAATACTTGAAGAAAAAGAAGAAAGATGACATCTGCTTTTAATTTCATTACTAACCCATCTGTCCACTCAGTCCAAAGCCACCTCTCAGCCCCTTTTGCCATGCTTCCTCAAATGACCATCACCACTCCCATCTTAAGGCCAGTCCCAAGGCATTTTATGCAATGCTGTAACTTTATCCGCTTTATCCAAAGTTGGAATAAACAGAAGTAACATGGAGCTCCTTTTTCCAGTTTAGACTCCTGTTCTGTAAGAGAAGTGTCTCCATGTTGTCCTTCCATCCATACACCCCTTACTTTTGCAGACACTGTAGGGACTCTTTAAATGACCTCAAAGCATTAAATGCTTATGAAAAATAACAGTGAGAAGGACAATGTCCTTTGTTAGAGACAGGCCATTTGTGAACTAAATTGTATCATTTCTTTAACCTCTTTTATAATATAGCAAGACAATTTATTTAATTCTGAGAGTAATGAAGTGGTAAACCTAATAGTAGCTGAGGACCAGCACAGATGTAATTCATTTCTGAAATCTTTAAAGTGTACATATTTATCCTTTATTGCATCTTACGACAGTGTACAGTATGTCAGATTCAAGCCTGCTTATTTAACACATCAAGCAACTATATTTGTGTGTGTTAGGAAATGACATTAGGTTTCTCAAGCAGTACTTTCAGTCTGTCTGACACAGCTTAATGTTTCCCCAGCAATGCTGAGATCTGTTCTGCTCAACAGCCTTCAAGAGATGCAGCGCCTAATGGTAATTGGAGGGAGACAGAATATCTCATTAAAAAAACATGCAAGTGAGAGTTTTGATCACCCTCCTCATTTGAAGACTGTTTTCCCAAATCACAATAGTCTCTTTTCTGGATTACACTGCATAAATATGGCTTAATTGCTCAATTCTTTTTGTGCACAGAGAGTGCAAGAAGCACCCAAGAGCTGCATATACAGTACAGAAGTATGTGAAGTACCATGTGCACACATCTGGGTGCTGATCCAGAGGACAAAAGTAACAATTTAGAAAGTATCCAGTAATTCTTGACTCCATGCATCTGTTCCTTTATTAAGATTTTAGAGAGAAGCAATTCTTGAGGTTTGTTGGTAATGGGCTCTGAAGATTAAAAGCACTACACAAATGTTAATTAGCTAATCCTAATGACAGCCCTTCAAGTTAGGTATTAGTCTCATCTGAGATGAAGAAACAAACTAAATGATTTACTCAAGGTCACTAAGCAAGTCTGTGGCAGAATTGGCAAAGAAACACCAAGAATGTTGTCTTTTAGTCCTGTCATTAGATCATCAGCTTAATCCTCTTTGGATAATTCATCATTGGTCTTCATAAAGAGCTAGTAATTTGATTAGCTCATAGAGAATTTGTCTTACTGACAGCTTTGCATGATTCACCAAAAGAGATGTATATTCCAAATATACCCATCCACAGGAATGGTAACAAGTGTCTTCCACAACACAGACAATATATCTTTTCCTTATTCTCCAACACACAGAGAGCAAAGTGCCTGTTTCCAAGATGAGCAGTGGGCTTGTGTCAGAGGCTATGATATTTGCTTCCTACTTGAAGTCAAAGCAAAGGGTCACACAACATTTCCTCCTGCTTCCTTTTTATTCTCATGCCCCTTTCAGAAACATCCCACCTTGTTTAAATGTTTGGGTCAACTCTGAGATCTCACAACTGCTAAACGGAAGTCTTTACAACTTTGATTACAAATGGCTACCTATCTCAGAAAATAGGACACAATATCACAGGACATCCAAACTTCCCCTAAGTAGAAATTAATCAATTAAGTCAACTGCTTCCTGAGGAATCATCCAACATTTTCTTAAAGTGACTTGTGCATTTGACAGGAAAGCAAGGAGCAAGCATGGCTGAAAGTGAGCTACCAGCCATGGACTAGCATAAGTTCATTCAACCCTCAGCTGCTTCTCACAATTCAGCAAGCATCTTTTGCCCAGAGGAACTCAAAAGAGGACTGGGATTTCTGTGTGTGTGTGGGGACACGACACAAATGGCACCTGCTCAGTTACGCAGCCAGGACAGGTTCAGAGTGCATGGACATCCCAAACTGAAAAGCTGTGACCTGCTGGTAAAGTACCAGTCACACTAGAAAGCATTCCTACTGGGAAGGTGGGCAGAAGCAGGGGATGAGGATGGGCAGGCCAGGAGGCACTCTGCCTGCTGTGGATGCCGGTTGTACTGTACATCCCTGAGATCCACACCGTTCTGCCTCTCACCTTCTTCCCACTTCTATGAAACCAGAAAGTTACTACAAGTTCACAAATCGCAACTGAATGGAGTGCCTCATCCTCCATACTCACGCAATCCAGCAAGATTATTTTGTTGGTGGTGACTGTGAGTTTCTTAACAGATGGACGCCACTAATGTTCCACACACCTGGAACAAGTGTCTCTGGTTAAACTATTGCAGAAAAGAAAAACTTAGTGGAAAATAATCATCTGGCATCTTATTTAAATACATGCTAGAAAATGTTGTCCACTTGACTTGTTTTCAAAGGAAGATGTTTCAGGCTGTGCTCGGCTACCACTCCAGCCTCCTGACTCACAGATGACTGAGGTGAAAAAGGCAGAAACAGAAGGCAGAAAGGCATTTCCATACTTTGCCTGTTACCTACTTAGGACTTTTATTTATGTTTTTAAATTCAAG
>JAVHNF010059585.1:108980-121619 GCA_034783455.1 Micropsitta finschii | reverse complement strand
TGGAAACTTGAGAAATTCAGAAGTTACTACCCTCCGAAGAGAAATAAAAACTTCAGAGGGATACTCGCAGATGCCAGAAGAAAGGACAATTGATGTGGAAAAGATTCCGCCCCTTATCCCCAGGCTGGGTAAATAGGCATGTCGGGTTATCCCATTTACACCCCGCCTTGGTGCTCTGCATTGCAAGCTACAGTCTGCAATTGTCTGTGGCCATGGGCAAGGGGGGCAGGGATGCGGTGGCTGGGGGCTTCCTGGGGTGCAGGCAGAGCGGCCAGCTGGCCGGGTGACCCCTTCCCAAAATAAACAGGAAGCCTGGGAAGCCGTGACCCCTCCATGACACCCACCGGCTCTGCTCCCTGCCTTCAGCGCCAGAGTCAACAGGCTTCCAAGTACCCTCCGAAAATTGGACAGGGGCAAGGACTTCACAGGAAACATTACAAAATAAGAGCAGAAACAGATCATCTGCTGGAAAACTTACATAGGGCTTTAAACTTCTATTTAAGCCTCTGACAGTCATACTCATCCCCCTGAGCCCATGTTGGTGCAGCGTGCAAAGTACTGACTAGCTGCAAAGAAGGGGCAGAGCTTCCCTTTCTGCATGCACTGAAGGGCTGGTGTGCCTGAGCAAAGCAGGAAGAGTTGCCTCAGGGAGGGCGCACTAAGGGTTTTCTTGGTTGGGTTGGGAAAATCATGTGGGAAGCTCTTTTTCCCTGTTTGGGGGGGGGGTGGCAGTGAGGTCTTCACACAAAATAAAAGTCAGAACCAAGGCCCAGACCTTCTTAAAGCTTGGGCCAGAGCTTTTAAAGCTGTTTCCAGTGTGGGAGTTCCTGCATTACCAAGATGAACCCCCCGAAGCAGCAAACCGTGTCTTGCTGACAGCCCCAGCTGGCAAGTCACCTCCCAGCCCACCAGAAGAGCTGTCCTCCTTAAAGGGCTCCCTACCGCAGTGACTGCCAGCCCCACGGTTTGGGGCAGGACAGGACTGCCGCTGGTGGGGAGGCAGCCCAGCTGAAGGTAGTCTCTGCTGCTGCTGACAAGGTTTCCAGCCAGTGCTGGTGGTTTTGCAATCCCACTTTTTTGTTCTCCTGGTGGTTGGCTCATCCTCCCCATGGGGCATGTGCACCTGGAGGGGCTGGGGGCAGATGCCAGTAGGTTTGGCCTCCATGCACATTCGCTAGTTCAAAGAGACTTGTAGAGTAAAAAGGGGAGATGGATTCCCTCTCTGATTATCTAGCAATTGCTAGGGTTTTATAGTTACCAAAAGCTGGTGCTCACCTGTCTGGGTAGCAAGATGCACCACACTGGTGCCCTTATTGCCCATTCTCCTTTATCCCCCCACCTCGGGGGGCTGCTTTTTAGGGGAAGCACGGCAAAATATGGAGCAATGTGCAGCTGTTACAGGAGTCTCTTGAACAGACCATGCTTCCTTCAGGAGGAATTTCGGACACTGGCATGCAAAGGCTGCAAACTGGTATATTAAACTGTAGCCTTGGTTTGTTGCAGGCACATTGAGGTATGGTTGGGGTGCCTGCATTTCTGATACGTTACTTTAATTTTGCAATGTAACAAGAGTTAACAGAAGTGTGCCCAAATCTGAGAAAAGAAAAATGTAAATGAAGTTTGTTTCTGGTCCCACTGGCACTCACTGCCTCTCATTCTGCTCCCTGTCTCTCCTCCAGATGCCCAAGCAGCACCCCTCTGTGGGGACCCCCTCATGGAGCAGTCTGGGCAGTCAGAAGAGTTCTTCTCTTCCCTGACCTTACCTTTTTACTCACTGCTGTCTAATATGCTAAGTGAAAACAAGTAAAAGAGGGTATTTTTATCTGCTTGTATATTCTGACATATGTGTAGTATACTATTGTGTAGCAATGCTGAGGAGCAGTACTTACAAGTTTAGGCATTGATGATGCATTTGTAAACTTAAGCAGCAGAGCTGTATTGCATTACCTCATCCTGTCCATTTGTACTTCCAGGCAAAAAAAACCCACACATCCCTTTTCCAGGCACCTACATGCCTCCTGCTCATGTGAGCTCCAGGAAAATGTGCCTGCTAGGAAGTACAGTTGGGTTATGCTTGATAAAAGAACATCAGCACTAGTAATAACCGGTAGACCTGTGCTGGAACTGGCAATTAAACTTGGTCTCCTCCAAATTTCAATCATTAAAGGAACTTGCCAAAGGCTGGAACTTGTGTATCACTTAGCCTCCCAAATGGGACTGGATGCGGGACCGAGGACCAGTCATCTTCATAATGGGGCCTGCTGAAGTCTTCGTGTCATGCCCGAGGAATGGCTCTGCTGGTAAACTCGCTGGGTCAGCTGCAGAGGCTGCTTGCACAGCCACCACTTGCTGCTGATTCATTGCACCTGGAAGATGCCAAACACGTGCCCCTCAACTAACACATTTCACCACAGTTTCAACAAGCAGTCCAGCACGATCAGGAGCACCAGGCAGCCGCGTCTTTGCTCCATGATCAGCTAGTGGGACTGCTGACTGGGTCTCCCTAGCTGTGGTGGACATGTGGCCCCAGAGTCAGAGGCAGTCCTCTGCTTTACTTCCCTTCACAGCTTCAGAAGTGAATAACTTCTGGATATCGCAGATCTGGGATGGGTTTCAGTAGCTGATCCAGAGGGAAGAGGATGATCGCCTTCATCATACATTTTCCCTCTCCAGTTACTATTACTGCCAACTGCTGTTCCACACACATTGTAATTAAGTAGAAAAAATACAGACCAAATGAAAAAGGGTATGAGCCTCTCAAAAACATCTCTGTGCTAGCTGCAGCCTGACTCAGCCTTCAATTAACATTCTTACTTAAAATAGTTTTGTTATAGAGCTTTTGTTAAATCTTACATAATAGCTGGCCAAATCACTGCCCCAGAGCACCACGCTGAAGAGCGGAGGTTGGCCCTGGTCTCCTGGGCACCATCTTATCCTGCCTTTGATCCAGATGGCCTTGGATGAGCTACCAGTACAGAGTGTGCAGTACAGCTGTGGCTCTGCTCTGGTGGGTATATGGAACTGGTGCTGGCACCAGAAGTGGTGCCACTCTCCCCCACCCTGGCTGCTCAATTCTTCCCTGGCACTGCCCTCTGCATCATGCTAGTGCAGCTGCTGGAGCAAACCCAGCAGCACCGATAGCTGCAGCATGGCTAAACCTGCCCCAGTGCCCATCCCAGTTCTCTGGGGTGCCTCTGGGGCAAAAGGGAGCAGTGGAGGGATGGCTGCAGAGGGACCTCAGCAGTGGCACTGGTTTGCAGTTGCTACAGGAGCCCCTCATGCTGCACCCACACCCTACCAGTGCCTGAGGAGATTGAAAGCTGGGCTCCATCTCCTGCAGAGAGGGATGGCAAGCCTGCCTCCATCACCAACACATAGGAAACCTCTGCACAGGGCACCTCCTCTTCTCTGCAGAGATGTCCTTATGGCTCAGTTGTGCTATAAATGTATTTAACTAACAGTATGATTTTTTCTTTATTCTTATTGGGCATAGCTTCTAACTGGTAAAAAACATGTTCTCTGTGTGTGTGTGTGAGCATTTATATGTGTGTGCCAACAGAATATAAAATGGGTATTTTTATCAAAATCTGGGAAATTGGCACATGGGATGCAGGTGCAAGGTGAGCAAAATGCTCTTATGTCTACTTCAGTTTGGGGGACTATGCTTCTTCTGAAGTCATTGCTGCCAAATTTATGGCTCCACAAACACTCTTTGGGATTGTGGGAACTTCAGTCTGAGTTTTCACCAAGCTCCTGAACCAAGATTGTGTTTCAAACAGAGGGAGCTGGGAAAAGAAGGATCCAGGCACATCTAAACCTAGTATTGCTCATCACCCCTGGCCTCAGGAAACCAATGAACACAGTGGGACCATTCTCACTGGGAGCAGCTCTGCTAAGTCACTGAATTTGCACCGGGATGGCATCTGGGCCAGGGTGATTGAGCGCAGCACTGGTTAATGTGAGGTCAGGAGTCTGTACAGCTGACAGGTCCTCACTGCCTTGTCCAGAGGACCAGCATGTCTGCTTGGCTCAGCTCAGAGTCCCAGCCTGACCTACCACTGGGTCAGAAGGAGGATTGCTCCCGCCAGTGCACCCTTCCACCGAGGAACTGGGAAAATGACCAGGGATGGCAGAAAAATCACATCATGGGATCAGCTTCTCTTCTGCTGGAAGAGCCTGCAGTGGCACGCAACCCGGAAAGGAGTAGGCTAATGCAAGCGAGGTTCTTCTGCATTTGTTTTATACTGAGAATTATGTGTTTTGGCAGACTTTTTGATGAATAGGTCAGCAGGGTGTGGAAATGTATTCTAAAGCTTTCTGCATCCTTGCACATGCTTTTAGTTGCCTGGGGTTTTGCCTACTGCTTCACTTGGAAAGGTTTAAAAGAAAATGTAAATTGTAGGCAAAGGGCAGAGACAGGTTTTTGTAAATACTTCTGGCATGGATTTTGGCCATTCCCTTGTCATCCTTGAAACAACAGAAGAATCCCCGCTCAACTGTACATGATATGAAGATACCCATTTCTCTGTTTGCAAATGGTAAAAAAAAAAGAAATAAATCACAAGCTGCTATATACATATATAAAAACCCATAAAGCTCTCTCTGGCTCAGAATGGGTAGAGGGCAAGTATAGGGAGAATCTGGACTTCTTCGCATCTTCTCACAAAACTAGCATTTGTAACAAAAAGATATTGTTTCATGTGCTTCAAAAAGAGTGTCATGTTTCTGCATGCTTGGCTTTCAGAATCAAGCTTCTACACCTGAAAGATGAGAAAAATCGTATGAGCAAAAGACTAAGAAACTCTTTTCAGATGTAACCAGATACACCGTCTGACAGACGGGAATACTTTAAATCCTCTCTAACCAACAGCATGTCAAGACATGCCTGCTTCAGACACTGTCAAGACATCCAGCCCCCATATTTTACATACCCTCCTAATTACATTCATATGTTTGGTTTCATATTTGACCTCTCTGTTGCAACAGAGTGCCAAGTAAAGCACTCCTCCTCTGAAGTCTGATACAGGAATTAAGCTGGAGAGTGTGGGGGGTTCACAATCTTTGTATCCCTCATACACAGTGGAGTGACATGCCCCAATAAGCAGTACAACAAAAGAAAAACAGTTTAAAAATCCTCAGCGCAAATGTGTGCTTTTAATTAAAAGTACAGTCTAGGCTCTTTCTCTTTGCCTTGTGTTTTGGAGAACTTTGGTGTTCACACCTCTAATGCTTCCTCCATCATCTGGCATCTCACCAGCTACCATATTTCAGCTTTTCTTTATTAGGAAGAAAAGACTATTTGCACAAAAATTACATAATTCCAGAGTGAGAAACTGACTCATCTCAGTCGTTAGGACTCTCGTCACTGAATCCAGTAGGCTCAGGTTCCTGGCACACCGGGAATGGATTCACATGAAACGCTGGGCTGCACAAGGCAGTGGAAACATTGATCAGAATACACCAGCTGCACAGAGAAATTCACTGTTTTCACCTAAATTCTCTTAAGAAGCCAAAGCCAAAAATCACATCACTGTCAGCAAGAACAGAATAGATACAGATATAAAACCAGATAAATGTGATTCTTTGGTGCGAAATGCACATTATCAATTGGAAAAATCCCTGAAGGCCCAGGGATTCCTAAATGGTGGCCTTTGGACCATAACTGTTGTTTTGGGGAAGGAAACAGCAACAGTGACAGAAACAGGGAAGCAGGTGGCAGCCTGCACAAGGGTGGATTTCAACTCCAGGCCCTTTCTCAGCCAAGACAGTTTTTCCCAAGGGCAGTCCACAAGGCTGGATCACAGCCCCTAAGCCTTCAGCACATTGGGATTTCTAGATTCAAGGCAATGTGTCTGGGATTTTTGGGGTGAGCTGCACCTCCTGTGTGTTTTACTTGGACAGTTGGGTTTAAATACCATGCTGCTCTGCTCTCCTTTAGCACTGTTATTACAGCCTTGTTTGTGAAGGAAGAAGAGTAATCCTCATGAAAATAATAGTAGTGTAGACCTAGACAGCAGATGGTGTTATTAAATACCTGGTCAAAGTCTAAGGTCATCATGCTCTAACAATTAACAAGATATATTGTCTATCACTTAATAGGTAACCTCCAAGTGTGGGATGTTTGCAAGGCCGAGCAGAGTGGCAAGTGATATCTTGTCCGAGTCCAGATAACTCTGCCAGTAAAACAAATATTTGGCAACCTTTTTATTGCCTAAATTTGTTGCTACCAACACATTGGATAGAAATAATATGATTCCATTTAATCTTTTAAGCCATCCCTTCTTTAACCAACTACATTAGGTTTTAACTAGATGGCAACAATTTGAGTGCTTATTGATAGTTGCTTGGCATATAGGTTAATTTACAAGAGCACAGAGAGGCAAATCCTCAGGTGATGTAAATCATCATGAGTCTGCCACAGGGTATGTCTCTGACTGGCTCCAGCCAGGCACTGTGCCTGAGAGGTGTGTTTGCCAGCCAGCTTTTGCTGTCCACACAGGTCTTCAGCTGTGGACCATGTTTATTCTTAAAGCACCACTCTCCCAGGGAAAGTGCATGTTTATCTGCATTGACAAAGTTGAAATTGAACCTTGGTAGTATGTGGCAGGGCTGTCCTCACTTCATGATCTAACAAAATTTTCAGGCAGAGCTCCCTCTAAGGATTCATTTTATATCATAATAACTTCACCTTATCAGTGTTTCCCTTGGTATTTGCCTACCTTTCACTGAACTTTACCTCTCAGCTGATGGGTGACTATTTCACTTCTTTAATGGCACTCCCAAGTCTGAGAGCAACTTTTTATAGCTGCTCATTTACCCATTTTTTCCTCAGTTTCTTCCCTGCCAATACCTCTTAGAAGGTTTGCCCAGGCCAGCTGCCCAGACCACCCTATTAAATAGACACAGCCATTACAGTTAAGCCCTATTATACCTTTGCCCAAGCAGGGCAGCTCGCTCCCATTGGCGTGCCCAGCATTCAGAAAGGCTGCTCAACTGAAGTGCAGCTTTCCTTCTCTTCTGCCATTGCCTTCTTTTAGAAGCATATGCTAGGGCACCCACATCACTTTCAGGGGTGCAGACTCTTAATATCATCTCTTCTGGGCCTTTAGGGAAGCCACGGAGGCTAGCACAGCTTTTGGGGCAGGTACTGGCTTTTGCTTCATTACTGTAAAGTGGCAAGATGGGGAACTAAAACAAAGTCCCGCTGCTGCCAATAGTTTCACACAGTACTTTTCCTCCATGGTAATTGCTCTCCTGCTAGGATCCATGAACTTGAGAACAAAGTACATTTTATTATTTACAAGGGTTAGATGACAAACACAAACAGATGGTACAAAGATGACTCCTAATGCATAGTGATCAAGGAATTTAATATTCATGGGTAAAGACCTGGAAGATTAAGTAAACAGATTCAGATATGCAGGGGAAAGTATCTCCTAACAATGCATAAAGTCAGCACAGCCTTTTCTGCCCTGTTACCATTTGAGTTAGGGTGATTAACATAAAGGGAGACTGGCCACATTTTCCAGTCTTCTTCAAGTTCTCAACTTGAGCAGCATCTTTGTAAGGAAGGAGTTTTTGCAAGACTGAGAAGAAACCTTCTGTTTTGCTATAGAAGAGGGCTGCAAAGCCTCAGAGTGCTCCAGCCTGCTGCTGCTGCCCTTATGTAAAGCAGTCTTACCTGAATGACATGGCTGTTTTAGCTGGGACTGGTCGAATGACTTATGATTACTCACCCGAGCAAGGGTTGTGGCATCGGAGTCGCACCACACCACTTTGCCATTAATGATACTTCTCGTGGCAGAAGCCAGGATTTCGCTGGTGCAGCTTTCACATGTAGTCATCTTGCAGAGGCAATTTCAACACTGACGAATATTACAAGTCAGGTCCTCAGCGTGAATCATCCTGTCCTTCCAGATGACTTTTTCTTTCTGCTGTTTACATCAGAGGCAGGGAATTTTGATGCTTTTTTGTGCCTGTGACTAAAGGAGTGTTTCATATGAGAAGTGATTTCCAAACTCACTTAAGTCATCCATCTATATATTTCCTTTTGTTATTGTTGCTGTTCTTCTTTCGAGCGTGGGCAGCTAGCAAGATGTTTTAAGGCACTACTGACTGAGTGCTGAATGTATGGCAAAAAAGAAAGGCAGGGGGAAGAGTTCATTGATGCATGCTGCTGGATTGTGCCCAAAAGCTTGCTCTGCAACTTTGATCAGCTTTCCATTTTTAATGTCCAGATCAGGTTGTTAAACAAACAGATTATCTGGGGTTTGGTCATCCTGTCGGCTTATGCGATCGCTCAGCCCTGGAAAGGTTTGTGCATGGAGTCAGACGCTGTAGCAAGAGCAGAGCAGCAGCTTTGAGGTGTCTGCTTCCTGCCCTCTCTCACAAAAGCCCCTCACCAATGCAATGTAGGATCAGGATGCCATGGCCTACAGATGCATGGGATGAGTTAGGAGAGGGGGTAGGGCTGGAAGAAGGTTGAGATCCCAAGCTGCAGCACACAAAAGGTGGTGGAAAGCTGCTTATGGATGTGGAAGCAATCTCTCCCCTGGCACTCCACTAGTCCAGTTCCAGGAGGAAAAATGACACCCCATACTCAAGAAAAGGCACTGCTGTTTGGCTGCTCTATTTTCATCCTCTCTCTGTGGCTGTAGCCACCGTAGCTATTGCTATGGCTGCCTCCCAAATCACCAAAGACACCAGGCACCTCTAGATGCTTGCTCTTAGGGTCTTTCTGCTCTGCCATGCTTTCTTCACAGCACCTGGCAGTGCCCTGGAGATGGCATGGGGTATTTAAGTCCTTGCGAATAATGCTGTGTAAAGAAAGACAAGTTTATTGCCATGACTCCGAGTCTCAGATTTCATGGGGGGCCACAGTGCTGCACAAGGAAGTCACGCTGCTCACAACAGCAGGGGCAGAGCGTCTTCTTTGGAATCTGCTTGGAAATTTGTCTGGCTCTATGGATGCATTTGGTTGATATGGCTATGCAAGCTGGAATGTGGCCCAACATGTACAGCAGAGAAACCTGCTCTGTGAATAAAAGCCTTTGTTAAGATGGATCCCATCTGTACATGATTTCATCATCTCTACAAAATGTACAGGACACTCATATGGTGAAATCGGCAGAGCTCCTGTTCTGAGAGAGAAAACCCTTCTGTCTGCTTTTCCACGGGAGTCTGTTGCTGTACGAGGAGAAGATATCTTCTGCCATGCTGCTTTTAACTATGGGATGGGACAAGCCCTGGGACTATGCTAACATCATCATAAAAACAGCATGCATGGAAAAGCATCAAAAGCACACACACAGAATTGTCACTGCCCTCCTCTTTGCCTTCTCTTCCTTAAATATGGGGATGCTTAAAGCAGTGTAAATACGATTCAGGACAGCTAACGAGCAGTCCACAGTGCTGAAACACTCCTGCCTTCCAAGCCAGCTCCCTGCCAGCGATTTCATTTGCCATATGTTTGGTGTGGTTTTTGGCAGAGGCAGCCTGACGATTTTTTTGGGCAGGTCTGTAAAACAGTTTCTCCCTGCCTCCACCCAAACGTGAGCAAGTCCTGTCTGCCACTGTCACACCATTGCGCAGGGTCAGCCTGCCTGTTTTGGGCAGAATTAGTCAGAGGGGCCTCTGGAAAAAAGCCTGAAGAGGGCTGATTCATTTTCTGTAAGAGCATTTGTGTTAAGGACACCGTAGGAAGACAACTTCTTCAGCATCACACCCAGACACTATTTTAGCTTCTTTTCCCATCGTGCAGTAATATCCCCAGTAATCACTGCTTGCTTTCTTGCTAGAGATGCAGCCTGAGGAGGCTGCAAAAAGCAGTAGAGGTAAGTCCTGACATGAAGGGGAGCCCCAGCAGAGCTGGCAGTAGCCAGCAGTAGTCCTCCAACATGCTTTCCTGCAGCTGTCTCCTTTTCTGCTTTGCTTTCTGTTTCTTTGCAGTGAGCATCTGTTAGCTTGCAGAGGAAGCTCCTGAGGTGTGAGCCAGGGTAGCCCCTGCCGCTGGCCTGCCCATGCAGCCCAAAAGCCCAGCTCAGGGCAGTAGTGACTGTCCCAGCCTTCCCATGGGTGTCAGCTCAGCCGCCTGGTGACAACACTGTGGGGTAAGAAGGCTGACAGCTTTCCCAAGGAAGGAAAAGGTAGGGTTGGGAATGCACCAGGAAGGATTAGCTCACATGGGTGCCAGTAAGGAGCAGGGTTAGGACACATTTCTCCAGGCGTTGGGTGTTGGGGATGGCTTGCTGCAGCCTGGCTGCATTTCATGTTTCTGCTGCCTTCTACAGGGGCTACCCAGCTTGGGCAAACAAGAGCAAACTGCAGTGTGGGCAGGCTGCTCTGGAAAGCCAGCACTGGTGTGGAAGTGCCTTGACAGGCCAGATGCAGCAGTGCAGTAGTCTGGAGGTGCTGGGCCATGCTGGAGGATACAGTGACCTTTATCCAGGGACACACTACCCAGCCATCCAGGTAGGGCCCAGGACAAGTCTAGGCAGCCAAGAGAAAAAGAGAAGGGAATGTAAACACACCTCCCTGCCCTTTTTTAAGCAGATGCCAGAAGGTGAGATGGTCTGGCTGCCTCTTTCCTTCCTGCCCCATGCTCAGGGCATGTGTTCCCAGGGGAATAGCAGTATTTCACAGAGAGACAAGAACCATTACCCCAGCAGAGGAGTTTTACAGAAGAGTCACAGGGTTCACCAGGCACTTGCTGAGCTCAGGAAAAACTTTGCCAGGTGAGCCCTCCAAGCAAAGATTTAAAAGCCCCCAGCAGCCTGCAGGACTGCCATTCCTCCCTCTCTTTCTGCTGAATTGATTGCCAGAAAGGCAGCCAGGCACTCCGTCCCCTCTGGAGGAAGGCATTAGCATTTGGCCTTACTTCTGTGTTTCTGTTCTCTGAACCAGTGTGTCTGACTATACTGATTCACTCTGGAACAGAGATGTGGAATTTGGCTTGATATCCATTGGAAGGAAATGTAAATATTCATGCCTATAGCAGCTCCTTTTACAAGCATGCTACCCCAGTGAGCAAATGTGTGTCCCAGCTGGCAGACTTGCTGTGCATGGCATGAGCAGGAGCATCTCTTGGTCTGCCTGCCCCATCCTACCCAGCTCAGACCTAGCCCAGGGCTGCTCCTGGAGGCACCAGACCTACATGCCATAGGAACACTGCAAGGGCCAGGGGAGCTGCCATGCACCCACAGGACGGGCTGGGCCCCAGTCCATGTGGGGCAGGGCAGGGTCTGCCCCACAGCACCTGCAGGGCCAATTCTGGCTGAGTCAGCCAGAAGAGCGCTGAGGCTCCCCTGGGCACCCGCCCCTGTTTCCCTGCTTCATCTCTCTTCCCCAAAGACACAAGCTGGCCTTTAATCAGAGTTAGCTATGCACTGCTAACTGTCAACATCGCTTTTGTTCCACTAATGGGTGTTTGCTGTTGCAAGGCTGGATTGTGTTAACCCCAGGCAGTGACTCAGCATGCACACCCCAAACCTGAATGCGGGAAAGCTGCAAGCAGGGAGGGGAGTGGGGTGGGAATGCCAGGGCTGCCACATGCATGGCTGCGGGGTTTCTTTCTTCCCCTTTCTCATTTCAGGAGAAACCATTGCAAATTCCACAGACCCTTCTAGTGCAGGCAGACAAAGGGGAAATTAATTCTGAGCGAGGGAATTAACATCAATGTATGGTAAGGGCACTGCTGAATGCTAGCGACTGGTTGCTTCTCCTGCAGAAGCAGGATAAAAGGCAAAAAGAACAAAGGGAGAGACGCTGGGGAAATATGATAGAGCAGATGCATTGCTTATCTGCTCCCGCATCACATAAAATTGTGAAGTGTAAACCAAAAGCAATGACTAACCCAAAGCTAAGGCCTGGCCTTTGAGAAGGGGTTGTGCTGCTGCAATGAAAAGGCTGAGGTTAACCAATTTTAGTTAAAGCGTTGCGCACGCGGGCTGCTGATAGAAGGAGAAGAAATCTGGGTTTGTGGCTTCCAGTGAAGTATCACAAATATGGTGGCTTCCCGGTGCAAAGTGCTGATCGTGTACAAATGCATGCTTCCATTTGTTCAGAGGTTGTTGAGTTAACGCTGTACTGGCTGCCTTTATGCTGGATAAGGCACAGTCTGTCTTCCAACAGGTGGTTTAATGCCAGCAAGAAAAAACTCCAAGAGCCAGCATAAGCACATGGTACAAGATTTTGGCTCTTCCAACAGAAATGTGAGTGGGAGCTCACAAATAATCCTGATCAATCTTACCCTGGGCACTGCTGGTTGTCTGATTTTCACTTAAATCAAAGCTGTTTAGTTTAATTGGCTATTTCAGTTAATTGTATGTCAGTGCAAATGTTTCTAGCTCTTTAGCCCCAATATAATTTTCCAGAGCAATGCAAATGCCAAGAGAAATGGTGCTTATGAGCCTCGGGGCGCTGACTCATTCGTCTGGCAGACACCTGCCCTGGTCCTCGGTGCCGGAGGAGCCCTGGTGTGTGGGGTGAGCAGAGAGACCTTCCCTGGGTGCTAGAGCCGTCGAGGGGATTGGGCAGGGGTCTTTGGGAGAGCCGTGGTGGCAGGAGCCCATTCACTCATTCTTCACCCGCTGAGTCGGTGCGGAAACCTGCGCCGCCGGGTTTATTACTGCAAGGTGTGTG
>JAVHNF010059585.1:98147-108880 GCA_034783455.1 Micropsitta finschii | reverse complement strand
CAAGGTGTGTGCTCGCCTGTGCGCTCGCAGTAACCTGCCCTCACCTGGGCCTCGAGCGAGCGCGTCCTGCCCAGGGTTCGGGATGGCGGAGAATGCGTTCGCTTCTGCCACCTCCAGGAGAGGAACAGCGCGGACAGAGGGAGGCGGCTGCATCTTCAAATTACAGCTTCATCCACACCGGCTCCATGAGTCAGGCTGTGAGTCACAGGCACAGACAACATGGCATGGACGGGGATGGAGCCCCTGCCCCGGCTACCTGCCCTACCCGCACCACTGGGGCACAACCTGCACAACCCATGCATGGCTTCTGCACCGTGCTGCTTTGGCACCAGCCTTGGAATGTGAACCGGTGTCCGGCTGTGCTCGCAGGAGAACAGGCTGCTGCAGGCCAGGGCACCTCAGCCCTCCAGCCTCAGCCAGAGCTCCAGGAGCAATGCAGGCTATGGGGGCATGTGTCACTTCTGTGGCCAACCCCATGTGAATTACAGTGTGGCCTGGAGATCCATGTATCCTCCAAATCCTCTAAGCTCTATGTCCAAGAGAAAAAGAGTATGGAAATATGGGGGGGGTTATGTATCATTGGGTTGGTTCAAATAACCGTTTAGACAGTAAAAATTAAGCCACACATCCTGCAGCTTCTGAGGTTTTGCTTTTATTTTCTGTCTCAGAGAGATTAGCCTTTGACAACTTGAAGTCAAGAAGGCTTCCACCCATACAAGGTAAGTCAGTTACTGCTCAGAGGAAATGGGGTTCCTGTGCAGGCCTGATTTTAGGTGCAGCCATGATTTTGGGTGCAGCAACATTTTCAGGAGTTAAAGGAAGGTCTTCATTTTAAATGTGTTGCATGCTCCAGAAAACTCTACCTCAGGCCAGTCCCAACGGTTGAATATTAATAAAGGAGTTTCCCTACATGGACACCATGTGCTGTCTCATGTCTTATGCCTGCCTCTAATTTAAAATGGCCTGATGCAGCCATGGGGAAGTCCCATGTCACTGTAGCTTCACATCAACCGCGGGTAATACTGTGGATGATACTGTTCTCCTCTTGCAGGTGGTTGCAGCACAGTTTTCCTGTGTGGAATGGAGTTGATCTGGGCTGAGTGCAAATGGACTTTGAGGTGGCTGGACTCCAGGAATGCCAGCTTGGATGCACAGGGCAGAGCTTTTGTCTCACTGTTTCCACAGTGCAGCTTTATTTTTAACTGCCAGGGCTGAGTTTCCCAAAAGAGCTGCATCATTACAGACAACAGGATGTTAAATTTAGGTGACAGATTTCCGCAGTGGATGCTTTTCTCCGAAATCCACAGGGACCATGGTGCTGCCTTTCTGACCCTTTGTCTGCGTTATGAAAAGTGGTAGTTGGAAAGTTTCTTTTGCATTTTGTCCTTTGAGAGGCCATGTAAAGTCTCACTGCCTTGCTTCAGATAACCTGTCATAGGCACTAAGTGGGATAGTGAGGTTTGGTTTGTGTCTCTGAGGAAACCTGCCTCTCCTTCCCAGCACACTGATGTGGTTGTGTTCTCCCTCTCAAACCTCTCCATTGCTCCCTGCATCTCTGTGCTTTACAGGCCTCATTGTTGTTAACTAGCCCTTTCCACAGGCATTCACCCCAAGCTGGTTATCACTGCTTTGAAGTCTGACCTAAAGAAAGTGCATTTATTTTCAGGGAAGGTATGAAAATGCTAATGGAGAGCAAACTGACTGGCAAGGGAAACATTTCCAGTTCTCATTTTGGGTGTTTTTGCAGCTCATAGAAGTGCCTCTTTTTGCCTGAGACAGCCTGTGATGACAGATCAGTACCGACTCCCAGAGACGTCCCCCATCATGTCTCTTTCTGGGGTGGTCAGCACTCTGCACACCACCACAAACACCCTGGCTTTAACGAAGAGGGTGACACTGCCCCTGTGTTTCCGCAGCATGCAGTGCACAACTGACATCTTCACACTTTCGTTACCTCTTTTTCATACTGTAAGATGAATGTCCTTCCTCTTCTCCCCCCCACTTGAAAGGTTCACCACATCTGGGAACGAGCAGTGAAGGGAGCTATGCCCTTTCCCTGCCGTCCTGCAGCCTCCTCTTCTTTCCCACCACACCTTGGCCTGTGGTGGGCAGCCACCAGCCATGCCTGGGTTTGGCTTCCCCTGCGGACACCGGCCTCCTTCCACACAGCCACTCTCACAGGCTGTTTCCGAAGTTTCAGGCAGGCTCAGAGGCATTGCAAGTGAAGCACTCAGGAGATGTTGCAATGGGGTATTTTGTTATATAGCAAAAAACACCTCTCGCTCATGTCCACTCCTGCTATGGGGTGCCTGGCAGCTTACATCTGGGACCAAGTTAAAAATGGTTTATCTTTTGGGTTATTTTTAAGCCAAATAATTTCTTCATAGAATTATAGAATCATACTACAGTTTGGGCTGGAAGGGTCCTTAAAGATCATCAAGTTCCAATTCCCCTGCCTTGGGCCAGGACACCTTCCACTAGACCAGGTTGCTCAAAGCCCCGTCCAACCTCTGGGCAACCTGTTCCAGTGTCTCACCACTCTCATAGTGAAGAATTCCTTCCTAAGGTCTAATCTAAATCTACCTCTTATAATGAAAGTGCAGTGTGGGGAGGGAGCAGGAGCATGGCACCCACAGCATGGAGGAGGTCTGGGGCAGGGGGTTCTCCTCTCTGCTCCCATGGATGCCCACACAGAAGTCCTCAGAGGTTTTTAGGGCAGGCTGCAGGAAGCTGAGATCACACCCATTAATTGTTCCCTTCGCTTGCTCTTCCCTCGCCTGATTACAGGTTGTCTAGACTGAGAAGTATAGGTTTTCCTCTTGGAGCACCGGCAGAATAAGGTGCGACACGCCACTCTACATGTAGTGGAAAAGGGATGTCAGTGCCTGCTCAAGGAGGCTTTCTCTTTTGGCTCAGGCTGACTTTACCTCTGCCACCAGCTTTCACAGGGAGAGGATGCGGCAGTCCATGCCCGTGCAGTGCCCACTGCACAGGCAGGCCTTTGATTGCCGGGTCACTGAAGAAGGGCTCAGTGTGGATCAGAAAGCAGTGGTATTAAGCACAAGTCACTTCGAAGCTGCTGTCGGTTGGTAAGAAAATAGTTTAAAATTAAACCAGCTCTGAAACTATCGTCTACCACAAGTGGTTACAAGCCTGAGTGTTGTAAACTGGACCATTTCCTCTTTTTCTTGCAACGATCATGTCCTTGATTCCTCCTTTAGGCTGCTTTGGCAATTCTTGCACAGTAATAAAAAGGCATGACACAGCATATGTTTTGCGGCTCACCTTGCCAAACAAAACTACAACATTAGTGGAGCTTCTTTTCCTTTGCATAATGAACTCTACAAAGGAGCTAGAGAGAGGGTAAGCATCTATGCCAACATAAAAGCAAAACCAAGAAGTACAAAGGTCTGATTTAAAACAGTCTCCATTTAAAGTAATTTTTTTAAAATGACTTATCTCGAAACTGCTGCAGACGGTTAGGGAAAGTCATACAGTTTCTAAATGTCTGCTATGTTTTAGGTCTGCAGCTACCTTGCTAAGACTAAAGAAAAAGAGATGCAACTTTGAGAGCTCCCAAATGTGGCACGGCAGAGCATCATCTGCACAACAAGTGCTGGGACCAGGAGGAAGTGGGCTACAAAAAAACTGCTCATACCCTGCTGCTCAGGCTTGCTAAGCATCACCTGCATCTTTAATGGTGCTTGGGACAGACTTCGTGTTATGGTAAATTGCACTAACTGCCAGTAAGGGGAATTTGGTGTCTGGGGAGGAGGTAGATTGGGTGAGAGGTGTGCCCAGTCATGCTGTCTTTTTCATCACCTGATGTTGTCATCCCTGTCCCTTGGGGAATTGAAAGGAGAGCACAGACCTTACCAGGCAGTCCAAGGGAAGGGAAGGATTTCCCTGCACTGAGGATGACGGCAGGGAAAAGGGGAAATCCTTCAGTCTATGGATCTGCCAAATCTGTTCCAGGGAAAAGGCAAAAAGCTGTCCCAACAAGCCCACTGTGCTTATGCCTGCTGCAAACCCATGTTAATAGCTGAATTAGGAGTCAGGCAACCTGAGTGGTTCAAATACTGAACATTAAAGACCAGATCCTACTTTATCAATGACAAAGACAGAACTCCCAGCAAAAGATCTGGCCATCAGTTTCTGGAAGTCCATGTAAGTCAATTAAAAGGGAAAAAAAAAAAAAGAAAAGGAAAAAGAAAATAAATGGATGAGGAAAATTCCACCACCAGCTATGGTGGCTGGCAGCAGCGAGGTTGCCCAGTTAGAACAGAGATCCAGCACCTTCCTTGCTTTTAGGCAGACATAATACCACATCCAGCACTCCCCTGCACATAGTACTGTTCAGCCACAGAGACAGTGTCAGTCTGCCCACAGTCTTTACAAAGACCTTTGCACAACATCTCTGCAGCCAAAACTTGTTTATGAAAAGCTTGCTTATCAGAAATGAGGTCCAGTCATCTGATGGGTATTAGTTATGTTAATGCATTAAACACACTGAAATATCACCTACTTACCCTAACCCTTGTTTGTCTAAATCACCTTTGCGTTCACTGTGATATCCTGTGGGTGAGATTGGATAGCATTTGCTAACCACATAAGAATTGAGCTAACAATTCTTCTTTTGGTAAGAAAAGGCATCAACCAAAATAAACTAGTTATTCTTAGATAACAAAGATAAGAGGGATCTCCAAATATGGTGGAAAAATAACTCGGTGCTTGAAGAACAGGAAGATACGGAATCAGCGGGGAGGAAAATGTGACCAAATCTGTGAAGCACTGTTATGTGTCTGACAGTACTCATCTTCCACAAACCACTGTGAGATGCCCTTCCAGCTCTCTTTAGACACAATTCCTGTGGGATACTTCAAAACCAGCTTAATTCCCAGGCCACGTCCCTGTGGAGGAGGTGCCCTTGGAGGCTGAGGTAGCACCTCCATGGCTCTGGTCCTGGAGCAGCACACCCAGGAGGTGGCCAGGCCCAGCAGGAATCTTCACACTGAGACTTGCTCAACTCATTTCCTGCGCAAAGGAAGACCCAGCCACCAACCCACAGCCTTCAGCCCAGCATGACTGCAGCTGAGCACATCCCTTTCCGAGGCAGGGGTGGCTCTGAGGATGGTCTCTGGTGTCCACGTAGGATTTGTGGGTCAAATTCAACCCTGCTGAGCATCAGTGCTCCATTCTTAATGATCACTTCTGATTTTACAGTGATGAGTGTTTGGCAGTGGTGGCTCCAAGCCAGCCTTGGTGTGCTGCTGCACCCAGCATGCCCTGCCCACAGCGCTGAGTGCTGGGCTGGCTCCTGAGCTGCAGCTAATAGCATAAAGCTTCCAATAAATCAAGTGTCTCACAAAAGCATGAGTGACTTATTTCACAATGTGATTAAAATTTCCAAGGGAAAACATTTTAAATGTTCAATAATTTACACAAACCACCTGTACTTTCAAAGTACCTTTCCCCATTCTGCCCCTGTAACTTTATGGGATTCGTGCCATGTTCTTGAAGCTGTTTCCTTTCTCCCTTCAGCTCTCATTGCTGCTGAGCACTCTGGTGATAAATAAAAGTACTGTATGGCTTGAGATTGTGCTGGGGATGAAAAATGCAATGCCATTTATTACAAAATACTTTTTGCAGGCACCTGATCCTAGCATGCACTCTGCATCCTTCCAAAATCAAGACAATTTGCAAAGTACTACTGCAAAATGTGGTTTATATTCCAGTTTGCTTTTTATGATTCTTATTTGTAAGAAAGCATTTTCAAATGTATTTTCAGTTAGGTTTTTCCATGCTGACTTTTCACTCTAAACAGCGATAGCAAAGTGAAGCCTCACTAAAGTGAAGGTTTAGTTTTGAAAGGTCTTAAATGAAAATTTGAACTCGTATCACACATTACTGAGGAGCAGGAACGGTTGGTTTGTTTATGCATTTATTAACTAGGGATCATTTTCTCTCCAGCATGCTTCAGTTTCCTACAAGGTCAGTTCTTTGGTGAACTAATTCTTCAGCATGGACAAGAACTGAATTACTGGAATAAAATATCAGTAGGGAAGAGTCAGGGTAAATTGTCCTTCCAGCTGCTTCTGCAGAAGTGCTAATAGCATGCTCAGTCTGGGGACCCACGTGAGACTTTCAGTCCAGCAAAGTCAGAGGGAGATCTGAGCAGAGGAGACAAGGTGCAGGGGTTTGGGCATTCTCAGAGAAGTAGTGGAAAATCTATCTGTTACTACATGCTTTTGCCTGAGGTGAGCTACTTTTAATGGATGCTTTTGTTTTAGGAAGCTTGAAACGATGAGCTGGCACTGACACTTTTGATTTTACTTCAGGGAGGATGAGCTGTACATTCAGGGGGTTCTCTGCTTGCCAGAAGTGTGATTTCTTTTAACCAGAATACCAGTTGGCTAGTGTAAATATGGCAGTTGCCTAAGCCTCGAGGTATGCGTTTAGAAAATAAATACATCACCCATCTGTGTCTTTATGGGGAAGCCTTTCAAATCTTCCCACCTTTTTTTCACAGCTTTTTTTAAGCATTGTGAAGTCTGATCCAAAATCCAAGAGCATGACCAGGAGTGTTCTCCAACTGATGACAATCGATTCTGAACTAGACCATGAAAGAAGGATGCACTCTGACAGCACTTCCTGAATTTGTGTTTTCTTTTAAATGAGAAATTGGCTTTCTGAGGTGCATCTGAGGAGGATGATATGCAGTAATGCAGTACTTTGTGCCATGGCACTCCCAGGCAACCACTTGTGATTAACTTATTCTCCTTGAGGTCTGAGTGTCTTCTCACTTTCCCAAGGAGCTTCCTATGACTCAAACAACAACCATTTGAAGACCCATCAGATCAACAACTGCTAGGTACAGAACAGAAATCAAACTGCCTGCAAGGATTCCAGCTATTGATGTATCATCGTTGCTCTTCTATGACAGCAAAAGGGTGCTTTCTTTTTATACAGTTATATCAAGAATGAGTCAGTTATAAAGTTGTAATCATATGGGGTTTATGAGTGTTAAAATAAAGTCAACAGCTCCTTTAGAAACCACCCCAGCTTCTGGGCAGACATCCATGAGATCTTTAGGACCTCTCTTTGGTTCTGGGTACCCCATGAAGAAATGTCATTTATACTGAATTTGTTAGCTGCCAGTTCACCCTAACACCAAGACTTGATATAGTGAGGCAAAACTACAGTGAAGTAATGAAATCAATAATGTCTTTAACTTGGAGCAGAGGTACTGGCTATGCTGCCAACAGTACTCACAGCAAGTATCTCAGTACCTAAATGCCAGCGCCCCTGATGACAGATAAAAGCCAACTCAAATGAGCTTTTCCAGAACAGCACAGGGGCAGACACCGGGGGACAGCCCCAGGCTGGAAGAAGATCAGCTCAGGTGGGATGGCAGCAAAGAAGAGAGGAAAAGCAGCTTCCAAAAGCAAGTCCTTGGATTGGAATTCTGCACAACAAAGCTTTTCTGATACTAATGCAGCTAGAACGAGATGTTACCAGGACAGTTACACAGCTTGCACTGGAAATAACTGTCTGGAAAAGATTAATCTGGTCTTGAAGGCCAGATGTGTGTTGGTTGGCTGTTCAGAAGCTAGAGACTGTGGCTCATCACAAGGATTCCTTGATGCTGCAATGACAGAACAGCTCTGCTTGGCCTGAATCTCCATGTTTAAAAACACACTTTAATGTCAGTATGCTTACTACACATGGAAGTTCGAAAAGCTCTCATGTTCCAAGCCCCCTCATTGTACAAAGGCCATAAAAATGTCCTAAGAAAGACAAACAGAACTGACAAGGGTTTTAATAACATGCTTGTGCAGTTCATGATTTACACAAATAACACAAATATTTCCACCACTATTAGCCACATCTCCTGGAAACTAGTGACAAGTTCACAGGCAGGGCAGATGATTGTGAAGGGTAACACTAATTTTTTCTGACACAACTAAGTGCTGAATATGCAGGGGCTTCTCTGCCTAGCTCTGTTCTGGTACTCTCTCTGTGCTCTTCTCTGAACTGACTGCAGCTGCCATCTCTCTACCTTCTTCCTTGCTAGCTGCTCTGCAAAATGCTATTCTAACGAATGCAAGGAGACTGGTTTTGCAGATGAAGGTGTAAAGCAGCTGTGGTGAGAGTGACCTTGAAGTGGTAGCAGTCATGACTTCTAGGAAAGGATGCAGAAAAAAACCCAAAACAAAACAAAGCAGTGGACTTTGAGGAGGCAGATTTTAGCTAGCTGACAGTGTTAGTATACACAAGACCAGAGGAACAAATCCAAGGCAGAAAGAATGTTTGGAGCTGGCAGTGCTCTAAGGAAGTTGTGTGAAAGACACAGTGACAAAAGATACAGTACAGAACTACTTGTGAGCTGCTCAGTACTGAGATAACTTAGCACAAGTACTGAGGGAAGAGAGTAAGGTATCAACTGGCTAAATAATGAGCTCTTCATTACTTTCAGGAGTGCAGAGAAAGCACACAGAAAGTGGAAGTAGGTCATGTTACTAAGTATAAAAGAGCAGCGTGGAGGAACAGTATTAAAAAGATGTAAGCAATGCAACAAGCAGTGGGAGTAAAGTGAACGCACTAGTAGAAACAGAAGGGCCAAAGGAAGAAGTGGGTTCCACCAGGAGAAGAAGATGTGAAGTGATGATGCCAAACATGCGAAAGTGTTTGCTACTTTTTTCCTTCAGTCTTCGCTCAGAGGTGCCTCATTTAACACAACCAGTGTAAACAGTCTGAGTGTAAGAATCCCAGCTGCAAGAAAGAACAAGGAGGTCAGACAGCGTCTAATTAAGTCAGATATATTCCAACTGACTTATAGATAGATTCCAACTGTATAGTTGGAATACAGATAGATTCCAACTATATGCCCTAACAGCCTTCTGCCCTACTGGGGAAAGCAGCTGAAGCCCACTTTGCACAACCAGCACAGAAGTCAGGGGTTGGGGGTGTGTGTTTCTGCACACTGGGAAAGGCAAACCTAGCACCTACCATGAAGTGGTGGACACACTGAAGGAGCCAAGGACCAAGAGACCAGGCAGATTAGTTTCAATTCCTGGAAGTGGCAATTGGATGAACTATCTTCCAGCACCTAGAACATAACAAGCAGATGAGGAACAGCAAGCACAGATTTGACAAGAACAAATCACATCAAATAAATCTAATTTCCTTCTACAGTAGGTCTTACATCTTGATTTTAATAAGGCTTTTGCCATCGTCTCACCTAACGCTTTCATAAACCAAATAAAGAAACACGGCTTAGAAGAAACTGCTAATAGAGGAGAGTACAGCTGGTTGGAAAACCAGACTAAGAGCAGTTATAAATGCTTCACTGTCAAACTGGCAGTACATATCAAACGAAGTCTGAAGCCATCTGCTTTATGTCTGGCAGCATACAGTATTTTCATTAATATCTTTGAAAAAAAAAAAAAAAAGCCCCAACCCAGCAGTAGGGAACACTTATTAAATTAGTGCAGGACACCATGAAGAACAAGCACTTTGGAAAACAGGAGGAGAATGAATAACCGCCTTGACAAATGAGGGAGAGGGATGGGAAGAGAAGCACCATTCAGAAGGGACAAAGTGGAGCTCTGCATTTTTGAAGGTGTCATTGAGGACTACAAGACCAACTAAGGAACAACCAGCACAGCAGCAGTTCTGCAGAAGAAGATCGAGGGATGGCACCTAAACATGAATGAGCATGGTCATGCTGCAGTAAAAAATGAAAGTGTTCTAATGAGGTGTACAAACAGAAGTGCTGTCTGTGACAGACAGGAAACCATTCTTTCCCTGTTGTCTATGCTGTCAAGGCTTCATTTGGAGTGTTGTCTGTGCAGTTTTGGCCACTGCAGTTCAAGGATGCTGACCTGACTGCAGAAAGTGCAAAGGAGGGTAATGGCAATGATCCAGAAAAGGTGTCGAGTGGGAAATGGTAAACAATATAAAACTGAAGAAACATACTGATAAGATCATCTGTACCAAAATGTGGAGGTGATGAAGACATAGTAGTGGTGATCTAATATATAAATGAGGAAGGGAATAATCTGATTTCTAAGACCATTTGAGGTACTAGAGTAACAGTCTTACATTACAACAAAGAAGTTACGTTAAGAACCCTTCCAAGAGCAAGGAAAGGTAAGCTCCAAAGCAAGCTGACCAGACAGTACAATACCCAGTGTTGGAGGTTTCTGAGTGCTAATGCAAAAGACATTAGTCAGTTGATCCAACTTGGGGCCTGGAGAGGAGCAGTTGAGCCAGTCAGCGACCCTGCTGACCCCACTTCTAACAATTTCCAGGACTAGACAAGCTTCAGCTCACAGCCTTGCATTTGGGCTTCAACTCACAGCCTGCATGTGAATATCTCAAACACTGGAGGCCATTTCTCAGTGAGGAAAACTAAACTAAGCAGGGTAATTCTACCTTTAGATGATGAAATAGCTTTGGTTAGAAAAAAGAGGGCAAGAGGAAGACATAAAACCATCGTGAATTGAGTCAGCTTAATACAATGGAGTGATTGTATTAAGCTGCTTGCAGCCTACTTGGTACTGTCCCACTGACTGAAGTGGCATCTCATTGCAAGCCTTTGGGAATCTGCTGCTACACGTTACTTCTTGCAGCTTACTGAGCAACACCATGGCTCTGAATTAATAGCCTCACACTCACTCTTTCTCCTCTTTTACCTGATGGTAACCTCCTCTCTAGTCTCCTGCAAGGAA
>JAVHNF010059585.1:72196-82475 GCA_034783455.1 Micropsitta finschii | reverse complement strand
TCATGTCTCAGCCCATGGGAGTTGCATTCTTTTGATTCTCCTTCCCATCCCTCCAGGAGCAGTGGTTAAGAAAGGGACAGGGGAAAGTAGACTGCAGGGTTCTAATTTATGGCCTAGGCTTAAACCATGACAATATTCCTGCTGAGGAAAAGGAGATTTTTATCTTGCAGGAATTCAATTATGAGAAGCAAAAAAAAAAAAAGGAAAGCTGCAGCGTGGCGGCTCGGTTCGCCTGCGCTCGCTGCACCTCAGGGGCTTTAATCTAACAAGAAAGGTGTGCGAGCATTACCTAAACCGTCGTGCTCGCTCCTGTGTGCACGGTGGTGGCTGTTTTAAGAGGGGAGAAAAAAAATACCCACCCCCAAAGTCACCCTGCTGGCAGCTGAATGCAGCAGGGATGATGTCATTGGAACAGTTGGAGGAGAAAAGAGAAAAACAAGTCTGTGTGTGCTAATCCTGTTTGCTGCCCTAAAGGGAATGGAAAGCCGCCAAGGCGAGGAGTTCTGGGAAACCATATAAGGGTGCCAAACAAGCGCCGCCGCCAACACGGGGAACTGACATCTTTGTTCTCCCTAGCTCGGCAGCCGGCCAAAGGCCTCATTTCAGCGCTGCGGCATGATTACACTGGACATCTGCCAGCTGAGCGCTGAGCCCCTTTTCTTCTCCGTGAGCTTTTTGCCAAACATGTAACAGTTGCCATGGCAGTCACAAGTAAAGGGGAAAAAATAAATAATGAAAAAACCTGAAACCCTCGCACAGCCAGGGAGATAAAACAACAACAACAAGAAAGCGGGGGCACGCCTCGCTCCAGATGCACCACATGTGTGCATATAAAAAGCAAGCGAACCTATTAATCAAAGACTTTGGGGATGGAGGGAGGGCGAGCGGCACAGGCTGAAAGGTGATGTGAGGATAAAACAATAAGTTCACACAGGCACACGCACACCGCAGCGGCTGGGCAGGCGGTGCTGGGCTGACCCACTGCTCTCCTCCCCTGCCTGCTAAACTGCATGAGAGTGGGATTTAAAATAGAACAACATGGCGGCACTTTCACTATTGCCTGCATGGCTTCTTTTTTCCTCTTTCCTTCTCATATTAAAGAAATAAAGAAGCTATTCTGAGGATGAGAAGGGGGTTATTTATAAGCTCTGCATAGCAGAGGGAAGCTGGTAACCCACATCTGGTTGTGCCTCAAGGAGGAAAATCCCATTTTGGCTCGTGGTCCAGGACAAATCATGCTGTTTCAAGTTATTTCAATGTTGTTTCATGTTCATGTTGTTTCAAGCCCTAAAGAGTTAACACACGACCGACTCGGTAGTCCCCTGTTTATAATCAGTATTTCATTTAACTAGGCAAGTGCTGCCAGACCCCGATGGACAAACCTACGCACATAATAGAAGAGGTGTGGTCCCCACTCGCTTTCTTTTTCCACCCAAGAGGCACAGGCCAGTTTCATTTTACAAAGCAGCCATACACAAAAAGTTCACTGCCCAGTGAGCTGGAGTTCATCCCACTGTTTATAATCGGGTTCCTTCTCTGCACGCCCACCCTGCAGGCAACAGGACAGCAGCTGGGTGATGGCAGCCGTGTTCCCAGCCAGCTCAGCAGCCAGTAAGGCCACCGGCTTTGCAGACAAGGCTACAGCAAAAGGACAGATAAGGCTGCCTGGGTTGGGAGGCAGTGCCCAACCCATCCCTGGGGCACCCTCCTTTTCAAACCCCTGGCAGGTTCCCACATCTGCCCTGAGGAGCAGGGTCATTTACAGAGCACAGGGCATCACTGAGGACATCCCCAAAGTGTGGGAGCAGCTGGAGCTAACCTGATCCTCCACCCCACGAGCAGTAGTGAGCAGCTGCAGTCACCCAAGGACCAGCCCACCTCCAGCCAGCAGGCGCTGGGAAGGCAAACAGCCCTAACAGTGCAGTGAGCAAGTTGGGTCTGGCCCCTGGGAGCCTGCAGCGGCTCCTCGGATGGCTCCACTGCAGCATCACGGGCACAGAGAAGCTGGCTGAAAAACAGCCAAGAAGAGCACAGGTTTCAGGCCATATTGAAGGAGACTGGACTCTTGTTCTGCCTTGCTGCTGCTGCCTTCCTGCATGGCCATAAGTCACTTATCTATGGTTTGCTTCAGCTTCCCATTTGTAAAAAAGAGGAATGTTTTTTCTTATGTATCTCAGAGATGGGCTGAGCATCTTAAATCATTAATGCCTGTAAAGTGCTTTCATTTCCTCAGATGGAAGCTCTTACTGATGTGTGAAGTATTATTAGGATATTATTGCTAATAAACAAGGAAGGCAGAGCAATTTTATTACTTGCTAGAGCTTACATGGGGCAGGAGAATGCAGAGGGTGGGGAAGATGCTAATTTGTCCCACAACCTCTTCAACAGCTCTCAAAGGTCACGCCCCTTACTGCCACTAAGCTCAAAGGCAGCATCTATGGAACATGGGGAGAACCCCACAGGGGTCCTGGTGGGCCCCCAGCAGTCCCCACAGGACCAGTGGTGAGAGCTGTGGGCTACCAGCAAGCAGAATCCTGCTCTGCGGCACCTTCCTGGCCTGCACCACGTATAGTGGGTGGCCCAAAGTGGGCAACTTGTGCGGAAGGGGATTTTGGCCTTTCTTTTGGAGCCAGGCTCCTCTCTGGGGTGCACCTCAATGTCTAAAGCAAGGGCAGACATCAAGGCATCATACCTACCGGTCCGAGCAAATGCCTTCCCCAGGTTTTGTAGAGAAACCGAGACACAGCGTTTGCTGAGCCAAGAGAAGCTGTTTAAGTACCTGGGGGGTAGGGTGGGAGTGATCCCTGCATCACTGCAGAGTGATTCCTAGCCTTGCCCCGTGACTGCCGAGGCCCCTCAGGCACCTGGGATCTCCCACCCCAGAAGTGATGAGTTGCTGGGGACTTTCCCAAGGTGACACCAAGCGGTGGGGAAACCATCAGCCACTGCCTCAGTGCTTGGGTGGGCTCCATGTGGCTCCATGCTGGTGAGAACCTTCTCCTGCAGGGTTGCTGTTAACTGGAGGGCTGTACCTGCAGAAAACTTTGCCAGCACATTTTCATGTATTAGAGCCTGGCTGTAAAAAGACAAATCTCAGGGAGGTGGATTAACGTTACTTGGTTCTGGCCAAGTTAATAAAATATGGTCTGAGTTACTGCCAGGCTACTTAATTCATTTTTATTCAAAGTGGCTGGGTAATTTTCCAGAGGTTGGCTCAGCAGGAAGCAGAGTCAGCTCTGGCTTTTTCCGCTCCTGCATGTCACCTTCCTGGCTGGCAATAGTGGCTGTGTCCTCACAGTGCAGGGGAACTCCCCTCCAGCAACCAGGATATGCTGGTCGACATCCATCTCAGCATGGACCAGGAGGGAGTTTGGGCTGTGGACACATGCTTGTGCTGGCTGCCAGCTGTATGTGATGCTATGGATGGCACCAAAGGCGGCCTCCTCATGGCTGCCATTCCTGCAAGTTGGTCCAGGGTAGCTGGGGTAGCCACCAGCTCCATCAGCATTGAAAAGCATCAAACTTGTGACCCTAAATCCAAGGGAAGCTGGTCGGAGGTGTTCTGGCACTAGGACATAGCAGTGAGGGTACTGCGGCCTCCCACAGCTCCTCCCTGCCCCATGGGGAAGAAGGAAGGGCTGAGCATCTTTCCTCAAGGCTCCCTGCAGCAAGCTTGCCATGCCCTGTGCACCCACATGGTTTAAAGAAAACGCTTTTCATCTTGCCACCTCACACTTCAGCTGAATGTCAGTGACATTTGCAAAGGTGTTTTTCTCCTTCTCCCTGGCATCCTCCAGCTGATTACTTCCCCCCTTGTTTCTAGGCTGAATTTAATTCCTTTACCCACCTGCATGGCAGAACTAATCATTGGCAGACATAATGCTGCCTGGCACTAAAAAGCAGTGTACAGACACATTCCTGCATGTGCTCTGAATCATCATGGAGCTCCCGAGCTTTAAATGGGAAGCAGAACGCGCTGCTTTCTAGATAGACAAATGAAACTTTACCCAGTCCTCTCCTCAGAAACAAGCTCTGAATCACACAGAGGGCGAGGTGCCAGGAGCAGCTTTGCTCTCATCCTGGCTCCACCACTTACTTGCTGTGTGGCCTTCAGAAAAATTCGGGGTAAATCCTTATCCTTCCTCCTCCCCTAGGGCAGTTTAGAGGCACAGGGAACTCAGGGCTTCATGCGCTGAGGGACAGAGGATAGAAATGCTTCCCATAAGCTGCGATACCACACTCCCCATCAAAACATGACTCTTCTGCTTTCTCTGCCTTTCGCCCACCTCCCAGGCTCCCAGCAGAGGAGGATGCTCCCAGTGACAGAGGATGCTGAGCAGCAGCAGCTGGGAGCCACAGAATGAACTCTGTGAAGCTGCATATAACAGCTTTTGAGCTCAGACGTGGGGATCATCCTGCTGCACTAATAAAAGCCCAGATTCCTGGGTAAATAGAGTACATTAGTATTTATTTTAGGAAGCTTGAGATCATGATTTAGTACTGATAAAAGGGCTATTCTTACATGGCATTCGCTGAGCTTCTTCTAATACAATATTTCCTAACTTCAGACATGGTAACCCAGTAAGCTCCATTACCATGCTAATACTATATAAAAATGATCCTTTATTATAAATCATACTGTACACTAAAAAGGATATAAATAGAGCCCCAGTGTGGCATTGGCATGCCTCATATTTCTCTTGGTTCACATTAAATGAGTCACTAAATTACAGTGTCCTTCTTTATAATATCATTCTCCAAAGCCAAGCATTTTGTGTGTTACACAGGGCTGCTGTAACAAGGGAAATTAGTATGGCTGGTTTAATTCAGCCAGGTCTGCGATGCATGTTATAGGAGAGAGTGTTAAAATGGGCCAGAATGAGCAATTTCATTGCCCTTTCAAAAAACCCACCACTTGGAACGTGCGATTTGAGTGAGGCTTTGCTAAGCTCTGACACACAGCTTCTCTGGAGGGGAGAGGGCTGGGGAGAGGGCTGAGGAGAGGACATCCCACCCCATCCTGCTGCTGCTGCTGCTCCTGCTGCTCCAAGGGTATGTGGTCCTTGGATGCCCTCTGGGGAGCCTGGGGGCTGATTGAGTCTGGCTGCCTTTGCTAACAGCACTGGAGTTATTGATGATTTTGGTTAAATACATACGCAGGCAGATTAAGGTCCTTGCTGAGTGATGCTGGCCATTATTTAACTTGCCTGAATCTCACCTGCAGAAATGGGGAAGTATTTTGCCCACAGGATTGATACCTTCCTGTTTGCAAATGGAAGCTTCTCCCTGATAGCCAGTGCTACAGAAATGCATGGGTTATTGTTTGTCTGGCAAAATACAAATATAGCATTCAGACTGGGGGGATATCCAGCTTTGACTGTCATCTCTAATGATGGTATCTAACTGCACCAAAGGAGAAAACCCTCCTACAGTTGTAGGAGCTGCACATGCCTTCGGGGACACATAAAGTAATTCAGGTCAGAAATGTAGGTTGTTTTATTTAGCAGACAAAGAGGTGAAGAAAGGAAAAAAAAAGAGGGAAAGAGGAAACAGGCTGCTGTAAAGATACAGTCTCCATAAAGAGCTTTTCAGGATTGCCCCCTAAATTTGAAGTGAAATGGAGCTGTTTGGGTTTCAGCATCTCCTTGCAGGCCTTGCTACATCCCAGCTCATGTCGGCAGGGTCCCAAGGCAGTTCTCCACAGGGTTAGCACATGGAGTTTATGGCTGGATGTAAGGATGGGAGGGATCTTGGAGCAGCATCCTGGCAAAAAGGGGCTACCAAACCCACACAGGAGCAGCAGCTGAACTGGGGGCATCCAGGGGCCCAGAGGTAGCATAAGGAGCTGGTGAGGAGTGAATCAGAGCCATCCAAGTGTTCATTACCTGCAGAGCTGGAACGCCTCATGGAAACTTTTGAGCCAAATTGTCTGTAGTGAGGAAATGTGTCCCCTTATGTGCGCTGGGAGGCTGCAGGCTCTGTGGCCTGTAAGGATGCCTAGCAAAGCAAACTGTGCCATGAATAATCAATGAAAACTGAAGGTTTCTATTACCTTCAGTGCTCCATGACCATGTGAGATAATATAAAAATGGCAAGCAGCCTCCTGGAAGTGAAATAAAACCTCTACAGTGCAGCCCTTGGCATTATCCCCCCTCAGCAAAACTCCCAAAGCAAATTAGGGTTGTGCAAGCTGTGAAATACCCAGCCTTAGCACTGAACTGAGGAACCTGCCAGGACCACGTCTGGCTTCTCCCTAGAGTAGCTGGCTTCTCTTGGCAGGGCAGGGTATAAATCCCCTCACGTTTAACATGCAGACCCCAGCAGTGGGGAGGTAAAAGGAGCAAACCCCAGCCAGACATCTGCCTCTACCAGTGCTGCGGGGCTGAAGCCTGAGCACAGGGCAGGGCTAGGGCAGCTCCATCCCTTCCTTCCACCTCTCCCAAGAAGAGGGGCCTACGCAGAGGAGAAAGAAGCACTCAGCCAGCATGGCTGCTGCTGGTGGGCACACTCAAGCACCCTTCCAGCACAAGCCCACTTTAATGTGTGCATCCATGGCCGGTGGCTCCTTGGCAGATGCACAGACATCGCACACATGCACATTGGCCAGAATAGCACTGCCATCAGCCTGAGTTCCATTTGAGGAGCACTTGCAGGACAAGGGAGGAAAAGGTGCGACAGGGAGGAAAAGGTGCGACTGGGAGCAAAGTATCCAGCCTTCCATCTCTTGTCATCCCCCTTCTCAGTCCCTGAAGAAAGGCTCTTGTAGTGCTGTGCCATCACAGAATCATTCATTTTGAGGCCTTGGGTTTAAAATTGGCCTTGCACAATAGATATGAAGGCAGGCACACATGAAGTAGGATTTGGCTCACAAGAGGAAAGCTGAAATCTGATGTCTTTAGCTGTTCCCAGGGCAGAACAGGGCATGACCTGCACAGCCTGGACCGCAGTCCCCACTCCTTGAAAGCCTGGAGAGTTTTGTTTTGCTCATGACAGTGACAAAGGAGCACACAGGAAAACCTGATGGTGTTTGGAAGTCGTAATTCAATACAAAACCATTTCTGTCATTTCAGAAACATTTAATATAGAAAAAAAAGAAAAAGAGATGATGATGTGGCATTTATCACAAGAAGACAGTGATATGCTGCAATATCCCTGGGCAAAGGTTGTATTAAAGGATAGTGCTACCACTGTTAAGGTGGTGAGCTAGCATCTCTTACAAACCCAATTTTTGTCTTTCCTCCTTAAAAATCTACAAGTAAAAGCAGAAAGTTAACTTCAACATTGATAAAGGAGGTCTGGTCCCATGGTGGAGCTTTTGGTCAGATTTAAAGTAAATCGAATATAACACCTTAAAAATAGTAGTGTTTGGCAAAGCCCAGGAAGCCTCAGTGATTTCTTTTCTACTTTGTAACCAGAAAGACAAACAGGGTAGAAAGGAGGAGCAGAGAGAGAGATTAAAACAGCTTTAATTTTAGGACGCACCTCATCAAGAGATAGTATGTGACACCAAAAATGAGTCCAATTAAAGATGTTTATAACTTAAAGTTGTTTAATTAGCACCTTCAGAAGTTTCCTGATGTTTCCCTTCTAACTTCCCCTCTCCTGATGGGCATCCACACAGTGGTCCTGTAGCGGGGAAGGTCAGGGCTGATCCAGCCATACCCCAAACCTGAATTTTAGTCCCTTGGGTGCATATCAAACTCCTGGCAAAGCCTTGGTGATGGGGGTCTTCACAGGCTTCTGGACGACTCTCATGGCCTCTGATGTTGCAAGTGAACAAATGAGATGTGAGATCCAACCTAACGTAGCATTCCAGGCTAAGGAACTTGCCCCACATGGGCACATGGCACCCCATGCTGGACCTGGCTTCCTCCTTCATCTTGTGTTTTCTGCCGGTGCCCCAGCATTGCTGTCAAGCATGAGACCGGCTTCAGCCTCTGCATCCCACATGCAGCACCTGTGCCACCCTGACCTATGTACAGGGGGAGAGACAGAAGTCTTCCCCCATCCTCCCATCTATTTTACAGCCTGGAGAAGACAGAGTTAATGCGAGATGTGTCGTTAGGACTGGGTATTCTGCTTCCTGTGAAGAAACTCAACCCCAGAAGAGACCTTCCCCAAACCACTACCTGTGCTGGTGCCATAGCTGCTCCCATAGACACAGGCTGGGGACAGTCAGCGGAACAAACCCTGCCCAGCTTCTGTGTTTTGGTTGCCATGGGAACATGCTCATCCCTGTCGGAGCAGTTTGGGGAGCACTGAAGTTCAGGGAAACAACAGGGAGAAACAGGGCCATGGCACACTGCAGCAGCCACAGGGCAGAAAGCTTGGCTAACCCAGGAGGTTAGCAGGTTTCGGAGGGTTTTGGCTCTGCCCTCCAGAAGCCACAGCCAGCCAGCTACAGTGTGGCTTTTGGAGGTGGATCACCATGGCTCCCAAACCAGCAGTGGTTGCTCAGCACTGTGGGGCAGAAGCACCGCTGTGAGGACCTTGCACAGAGGAGTGACTGCAGACAGCAACCCATTTTTAAATGGAGTTTTTTTCTCCCAAGTCTTTTAAAGATGACAAGGATTCAGGGATTTCACAGCACACATGAGAATTCTTCTGGCCTGGAAGAATAATGTCGAGAGCTAGCTAAATTTCAAGGAGCCTTTACTCTTCTTCTCCCATCATTCCCAGACCTTTTGTGGAGTTCACCCAGAACATCCTTTTTGTTCACTCTGATTTACCAACAACATAACATTTGAAGATGTACTTTCAGAACTAACGCTTCATCCTGTTGACTGAATATCCATCTAAAATGGAGGTGGATGGAGTATGGATCAAACAACAGGCCCTACACATTAGTCTCTTTCTAACAGCTTTTGGCTCTGTATATGCATTGCATCATGTATATGGGATTGTGTTCTGAGGTCCTAAAAATAATAAATACTAACTTAATTATTCATTACAAATTTCTATTTATAGGCTGTACCTACACAAGATACTGTGCCAGGCCATTAGACATCAAAGGCTCCAAGGTGCAGGCAACCTACAAAGGAGAAGTCAACATGATTTTTCCAGGAGCTCGTTTCACTATAACAACAATAATAATCATGACCTTACATACTGCCTTTGATCCAGATTGCCAAAGCACTTTGTTCTCCGATTGAGAAATTACACATAAGATAGGATTCAGTTTGCCCATCACTGGTGTGGATTGGAAGGGTCAGTCTCCAACACTACTCAGAAATTCAAACAATTTATCCATACAAAATCAAAGGGAAATGTTAAGTCCGGGGAAGGAAATGTATGATTATCTTGGAGAGGGTGGAGCTAATGGTCCCAATAATGTGAAAAGTGCTTTAGAATCTTAAATAGCACTGGGTAGCTAGGACATCCCTGCATGTCTACCTGTAAGGAAAGCAACTCCAGTGTCAGAGAGCATCAGTACTCCCCCAAAGGGATCAGCATGCTCACCCAGGCTGGACCACCCATCCCACCATGTGACATTCAAAGTGACCTGCAGCATGACTGCCACCAAAGACATACCAGTAGAGGAGATGAGGACAATGACAGTATGACACTGGCCCTCCTGGCTGGAAACCCTCTGTGAGTTCCACTTATGAGAAAGAGGCAGGGGAAGCTGGAAAATATAATCCAAACTGAGGAGGAACCAACATACAGTTCAACAAAACTGATCTAAATAAGGTAATAAGAGGATCTGCAGCACAATACATAGGAACTGCAGATCTTTTTGACTACTACTAAGGTTCCAGATCTCCCGGAAGCTCATGGCTTACCTTGGAAATCACATCTGTGGCAATGCTGACCAATGAGAGTGGAGGGTTATGGTGGCTTCTGACAACCAAGCCCAGGATTGTTGTGCAACCTCACTGCTTTGTATTTCTCTCATTCCTGTATTAATCCTCAGACATTAATGAAAAATTAGCACGGCCTTGACTCAGAGGAAGGATATTAAGCAGAAAAACTTGAGAGATTGGGAATGGCTTGGTTCTCAGCAGAAAGGTAACTTCACAACCTCGGTAAGTCATAGGACAGACTCTGGCGCTCCTGATAATCATATCATGACCAAGATATTTCCTTTGATAGGTCCTTCTGAAATATAAATTAATTGACATCTGATCTTGGAAAACAAGAGACATTAGATTGTTTTGACTGCCACAGTCACAGACAGCAAAAGCTGTGTATGTCTTAGCAAGCAGAGCAGAACAAGAGCAGTGCTGGTGTGCTGTCATTTGGTTTTACCTGTGACTGGTTCCAGCCTGGCGCTGCATCC
>JAVHNF010059585.1:55325-72096 GCA_034783455.1 Micropsitta finschii | reverse complement strand
CAGAGCAGAACAAGAGCAGTGCTGGTGTGCTGTCATTTGGTTTTACCTGTGACTGGTTCCAGCCTGGCGCTGCATCCTGAAGAGTCGCAGGTTGGAGCAACTCAGGTGCACACCTACATCTCCTCTCCCATGCCCCAGCCCTCTTCCATGGTGTGGAAACTGCAATTATCTGGCACGACCAGGAGATCTATTTCTTTAATCCAAACTAAAATGCCAGTGAGAGGCACCTTATGTGTCCAGATCCTGCCTCCCCAGCCCCAGCTCCACTTCTTTCCTTGCTAAAGCCAGGTTCCTACATGGACCATCCTACTCTGGCTGCAAGCTTTAAGTCTTCATGGGCAACAAGGGAAAAGAGCAGCAGTTTCTACAGTCTGCAGAGGAGAGCAAACACCCCAAGCCAGATTCACTGTGGCAAAGTGAAGCAAGTGAAGCAAAGCCTGTCTCAGCCATGCACTTCTGTGGATGTGGACTTTGGTTCTGGACCAGTGTGAACTCCTACAGCACACACAGCATCAAGAGCTGTGTCTTGTGACAGCAGAGCTTTCCTCTAGCATTTGTCCTTAAATCCCTGTAAGCATCAATACAAACAGGAGCTATACTTTGGGTTTAAACCAGTCAAGCTGCATTGAAAACAAAAAAACCTTTGCTGCAAGATTCAAGAGATTACCAGTCTGCAGGCTGAACAATAGCTCTTGTTTTGCCACACGCTGTTGTTCTCTTCTGGAAGTGGTTAACTTCAAGATGATGCAAATACTATTGTAAGCCCTTTGACTTTACTTGCTGACAATCTTAGCATTCAGCTAGTGTCCCTCTTCCACAATTCCACACTGCCTCTCAAAGAGCCAAGAGTGCTTGTTGTCCCCTGCCCAGCTGCCAAAACCCTCCAGCTGCCTCCTAATTACCCCTATAATGTGCTTCTGCATATGCAATACACAGTTCTGCAGCACTCTGAAAATTTAAGGACAGCTAAAATAAAGACATATCAAATTAAGTAGCACAAGGGGTACTGGAGCAACCACATCGTTAATTTTCCTGTTTAATTCACTGATAACAGCTATTTTTGATCCCAAACTGCTGTACAATGAAGTGCCACACTTGAGCACAGCTGAATGTCAGGGATTCATTGTTTTAGGTCAGAAGAGACCATTATGATCATCAAGTGTAACCTATTGCATAAGCGACCCAAGGTACCTCCCCCAGTAATTTCTGATGCTGGCCCATAACTTCTTTTTGAGCTGCCATACATCTGTTAGAAAGTCACCTAGTCTCAGCTTAAAGATTGCAAGGTCTGGAGAGTCTACCAGGATGTTAGAAAAGCCTTTCCTTTGGTTAGTTACCCTCATATAACAAGTGCACCCTTTTTTCTCTTGTGCATTTGGATTGCCTCTGCTTCTAGTCACTGGATTGCACAATGGTGGGGTTTTTTTTGTAAATGGAAGTCCCCAGTCAGAAATCTCTTTCCTACTGCAGCACTTCTATGCTGTTATCAAGCTGCTTTATGATTTCTAAATTACGCCAAATAGATCAGTCCCCTGTAGCATCCCATCACAGGGAATGCTTTGTGGCTCTTGTACATTCTCGCAGCTCCCCTCTGAATGCTTTCATTTAGCCAAGCTTACCTTGGAGCATGGAGGTCTTTGCATAAAGCAAAAGCTCTTCATCAGAAGTCCTCAGACAATCAGAGTGGATGACACAGTGTCCTCAGTACTTGACTGCCCTCGGCAATGGGGTGCTCTTGTATGTAAACAGGGAAGAAATGTCCACGCCACTCAAAGGTCTGGCCATCCTCTAATTTTTTTGCCCCAGCTTTTCTGAAGGGTGGCCAGAGCGGTTGGATGAATGGGGACAGCCACCTCATGGGTGGGAAGTGAAAGAAAGTAGTTTGACTGTATGGGTCACAGCTCCTGCTTGCCTCCAGCTATTACTTACAGGCACAGTGTGGGCCTTGTGCTCCTTCCTGCTCTCCCCCCTGACAGCACAGGGGTCCACCTGCCTGCCTGAAAGGTAATGGCTCTTACCAGTTGCTCAAAATACTTTCCTCTTCCACTTTATTGCACAAAAGCAGGCCACCTGCATGCAGCTCCCAATATATCCAGCAACACTTCAGGAGCAGGCTTTTTCACATGTTTATTTGGTTTGGGCACATCTGACCCTAGAGCCATGCACAGTGTGGAGTAGGTGAAGAAACATGCAAAGATGATGATTAACTGCAGAACAAAAAGCCAAAGCAATGGCTGCAGGAATGGTTCTAGGGGCTGGGCATCAGGTTGGTCAGGCATCTGAGAGAAAGGTTTCCATTTGCCAGACCTGTTCACCCACCCCTATTTGTAATGCTCTCTGGTTTCTATGGGTCTTTTATCAAACCTGAAAATGCAGGATAACACCCATGGATAAAGTGGGAAACTTGAGTTTCCATCCTTAGAGACCCATGGATAAACACCAAGTGGCAGGTACGGTATTGCTAACTCAGCAACACTTGCCCGTTTGTGCTCATTCGGCTACAGGACATCATTAGAAGAAGCCAAGATATTTTGTTTTCATAGCTTTTTAACCTCTTCCTTCCCAAAACAGCGTTTGTATTTATTTTGGCACCTTGAATGTTTTGAAGAGAGGGTTGATTTAGATTCACTAAAGCATTTTTTCCTCTTAATCCCATTAAGTCAGTCTCTAATTCTTTCCAGGGCTCCCTTCTGTGGAGCTATTTCCTCTTGGAATCATTTACTTTCTGTGGACTGGGGGAATTAATGAGGCAGATGCCTCTCTCATTCTCATCACTGTAAGCCCAAAACAACTTCAGCAGTTTCCTGGTAGCAATCTAGATTTTACTGGTGTAAATGAGGTCAGAATTTGGCTCAGTGTGCTTACTTTAACTAAGAGACAAAGAGATTGCCGAAACCAAGAAGTCTTGTGCAGGATGGGAAAGTCCAGTTGGAAGCGGGTGAAGTCCACAGTTTCATTGAAAGTCTGAGTTTCTGCATTTCCCCAGAGAGGCTTTTCTGAGCCCCACAGCTATTCACAGAGAACCCAGAGGGCTAGCACGCAAACACTCAGGGACACGAGTCCAAGGACAAAGACATTCAGGGGTGTCGGTGTTGTCTACAGGAACAATTGCAACAGCACAAACATAAGTCATGCCAATGCAAAAATGAAGGTTAAGAAACACAAGGAAAGATCAGCTGGCTCAGTCAGTCTCCAAGGGCCTCAGGGAAGGAGAAAACAAACAGAAAATTGAGATCCATGCAAATGGCTAAGGGTTGGCATCAAAGGTCAGCATGTATTATGATGGGTGCAATCAAGAAATAGCACATAAAGGAAACACAACTAGCACAGGGGAGGAAGGGAATCAGGGAGGGATTCTGGCTACAGACTGGTGGCAGAGGAAGGCTGAGGAAAGCATCAGCACCACAGTGGTGCCCCAGGCAGGGGCTGGCCCAGGCTGGGGCCCTCTGGGAAATCTCAGGAGCAGCATGGGGGAACATGGTTCCTGGCAGAGTGACACCTTGCCTGGCTGTGTAGAGGGGAAACAAGAGGAGGGAGGCAGCTATGGCCACTCAGCTCAATTTCAGTTCCTGGAAATGCACTGGAACAAATAATTAAACAAACTAATCATCGGCACCTAGGAAACAACCAAGAGAAAAGGAACAGCCAGCACTGATTTGCTGGGGGCAAATCATGTCAAATTGACCTAATTTCATCCTGCGACGGTGCTTGTGGATAGAAACAAAGAAGAAAACGTCTTGTGTCTTGACTTTGGAAAGGTCTTTGGTACTGTCTCACTTCATGTTACAAACTGAGGACCTGAGCCCTAGAAAAATTACCTTAAAAAAGGGATGCAAAGCCAGCTGAAAGACTGTACTCAGAAAGAGGGTGTCTTTGTCAAAATACAAGGAAGGGTTGGGTAGGGTTCAACAGAGGTCCAGCCACGGGATGATCAAATAGTGAGCATCGTTATCAGAGATGCAGATGACACCAAGCTGAGATGAGCTGTAAGGACATGAGAAAAGAGGATTAGAATCAAAAATCACCCTGACATGTTAGAGGAAAGATCTGAAATCCATGATGTAATTCAGTAAGGAGAGAAGCAAAGTTGTGCACAGAGGTGGGTATAATCAGCTGCACAGGGACAAAATGAGAGACAGATGATTAGGCAGATGTGGAACTCTGGAACCTGACATGAATAAAAAGTGCCATTCTGTCACACACAGCGCTGTCACCATACCCTGTAAAATACATGGCTGATCCTTCTGCATTACCCAGTGCTGCTATGATCTTTATTCAGCTCAGGAGAGTCTAGAAGGAAGTGGGATGAAAGGTCTGGAAAAGAGGACTTGCAAAGAAATGCTTATTCAATGGGGGTTGCTTTCTCCAGCAAGGAAAGTAGGGGAGACACCATGATTTTAAAGTACATGAAAAATGTTTCCAGAGAAGGAAGAATTAAGCTGTTTTCCAGATAGTTCTTTATATCCAAGTGTGTCAAGAAACAATGGGCCTGAACTGCAGGAGGAGACGTTAAAGATAGATGCTTGGCAAAGGGGAAGTCTAACAAGCACTGATCCCATCTGCCTGGCAAGGATGTGAAACCTCTATCCCGTTAAAGAGTGGGCTGGAAACTTCAGGAAGATTTCTGAAATCAGCGTCTTGAGGTCCTTTCTAGCTGTGGTTTTCTCTGATTCTGTGATGAATGGTTTTAAATGAATATAAATTACCTCACCCAGGGACACAGACACTCAGGCTCGGTGATGAATAGTGATCAACGACAAAACTGTCAGCTTGCAGGGAGGCATCCAGTAGGGTTATTACTAGAAACTGGTGTTAGCTCCAGTTTTATTTACCATCTTCATTAATGATCTAGAAAAAGCATTAGACAGCATGTTTATTAAAGCTGCAATTGATACTACATTGGGGAGGAGATGCAATCACCAGCCAGGAGTAGAATATAGCACAAAAGGACAAGAAAAGATATGGGACATGGGGAGAAAATGACCTAGCTCAAAGGACGGACAGACTAATATGTCTAGGGAGGAAATAGTAGAAAATTAAGACACCCTATGGGACGAGGAGACCCAAATGCAGTGACAGACTTTGCAGCGTTAGCATACAGGAAATTGGAGAGAGGTTTACAATGTGTCACGTCAACAGAAAAGGTCTCAGGATGGTATCTCAGGGCAGAGAGGTAAGCAACTGTCTGATTGCTGTTGGGCAATCTTTCCTTTTGGATGCCTCCTGAGCAGTCACCAGGCTGGAGGAGGAGCAGGGAGAACCAGCAAAAACAATTGCAAGCTGAGAAGACTGGTTTATAGGGAAAGAATTATATAGGTACTCTGTGGCAGTAACAGCAGGCGCACACTTTTGAAGTGAAGATAAGCACATCAGAAAAGATGCTTTTTTTTCCAGGCATAACTACAACAGAAAAATCAGGCACTGTATTAGCATAAGATATTTTAAACTAGCACTGATGTTTCAGATGGCTGCAAAGCAGTTTCAGACAGATATGCCAGCCTCCTGGGCCTCCTCCATCACTGGATGCCAGGGTCCACGCTAGGGCAGAGCTGTTTGAGAGCTGAGGCATCACCCCAGCACCTGCCTAGAGGGGTTCACCCTGCAGAGGGGACTCCTGGGGAGTGCTGTTGCTGTCACACAGTTGCAAAGACATGGGTAGGAACTGTGTGACCAGAGCCATGATGACATTCATTGATAATGGAATTGCATAAGCAAACTGACACAATGAGCCATGTCGACCAGAGGGGGAGAAATCAGTGCTTCTCAGGGGGACAAATCAATAGAGAAAGAGATGCTATTTTCAGGTTTCTGAAGAGGTATTACTGACAGAAAGAAAGCATGGATATAAAACTGTACTTGACAGAGCCCGTTAGAGACAAGATAAAGGTAAAGGCTATTTCTAACTTGTAATTTTGAGCCTTTTCACTCTTTGTCCAGCTGGCTTTTGAGATTGAGGTCTAGAAGTGAAATAGTGTGTTTGTCCCAGCTGATGCTGAAGCTCTCAGGCTTTGAACAATAAGGCTTTGTTCTTTTGCCAAATGCAGCAATGCCTGTGCTGTTGCTTGGGAAATTAGAAAAAAAGGAACAAACACATTAGGAAGTCACTGAAAATGAAATGATGGCTCACTTCAAGGAGTGCAGCAGCACACTGCAGAGATGAATGACCTCTGCATTGCATGTGAGACCATGAGGAGGAGAGATCTTCAGAAAGACACCCCTCTGTTCCCTCCACACTTGCAGTGTGACAGAGATGACCTTCAGATAATATCCTGGGGATCAGCAGGCACCTGAAATGCCTTGCAGGGGATCACTGCTGCCCAGAGCTTTGGCAGGGAGCATGGGCATTGCTGGCAGTGTGCTGTGTGCAGATGCACCTCACCTTTGAGGAGCAGTCACCACAAAGTGAATTTGGTAGCTCCTTGCAGCAGAAGCCTTCAGACCAGGCTCAGCAGCACAGCTGACACACCAGCAGTGTCTGCAGGACCACGGTGAGGTGCAGGACTATCCGAACCTTGCCTTGGCAGTTCAGCTCCTGCCTCGCAGCCCAGTGCCACCAGTAGCAGGGAGGGAGCAGAGGGGAAATGAATCCATGAAGAAACACAAGGGGAAAATGGGCAGAGAGAATAAGCACAGTGGTCTGGAAGAATAAATGTATGGAACCTACATCCTTAATTTTAATGGGGCCTCTAATAGCAGGGCGAGTCAGCAGTCAGTTATCTCCCAGAAAATGTGGGGCTCTGGCAAAGCCATTCCTCTTACTTGCTTGACAATGGGAGCTGTGGGACTCACAGTATGAACACAACCAACATAAAGCTGAGCATATGTTACCTTGAACTTGTTCTCCACTCACAGGGGAGGATTAAGCCATATGAAACCGCAAGAGCAGCCCAGGTGGGAAAGATTACTTCACTGGGGTATGAGCTCTTATTGAAGCTAAGGGAAAGGGCTTCAAGTTGTGTGTTGTATGCAGGGACCAATTACAGTGAAAAATGCAGAATACAGCAATGTGGAGGTTTGGGAATGGGTGAGAGGAGATTAAGCCTACATAGGTGTGTTAAAGCCGAGCAAAGAAGACAGAGAGGCAGAAAGATGGGAAAAAAAAATGGTGTGCAGAGCAGCTAATACAGGGTCAGGCCAAGATTCACATGAGCTCATCCAAATGTGTCTCAGGCCAGTAACTGCACAGCAATCATCCTGTGCCCGTGCCCATGAGTGCAGGGAATGGCAGGAACAAGGGGTGGGCCCTTCAACTCTCTGATTCTCCTTCCTTATTTTGCAGAATTGCCACATGCTGAAATAGCAAATGATGTATGAAATGAAAAATTGCTCCCCAACCAATGCATATAGATGATGCAGAGAGTATTTGGCCATTATTTCCTTGCAGTAATATTTATCTACATTAATACCATGTTCAGAGGTAGCTGGAAATACCCAGAATGTGTGCAGCAAGGGAAATGGAAGAGAGATCAGGGAAAGAAGCAAAGCAGGGAGGCAGGCACTTAAGGAGGCAGATGCAAAGCCCTATAAATCACCAGCTCAGCCTGGCCCAGGTTATTAGCAACCACAAGGCAATACTCTGGCATTCAAAGAGAACCAGTTGCCTGTAAAGAGCAAATTCATTTAGCAAAGACTTCAGAGGAGTCATTGCTATTCGGAGGCAGCTTCAGGGATGGTGTGGAACAAACCGGTGGCCCCAGGCCAGCGCCTGGTGGGGAGGTATTTTCACAGTGAGAAAAACCCTCCCCAGCCAGCATGTAATGGGGTGGCGGGAGCCAGCCCAGCCATGAGTGAGGACAGAAGCAGGGGGTGCTTCCTTGTGACAGCACCAGGCAGAGGCAGATTGCTGGGGCTCGCACCACGAGCAGCCCCAGCCACTTGGTAGCTCTGTGATACCCATGGAACAACTTCAGCCTCTGTCCTCGTGGGGAAGCCTTCTGAAGTTCAACAGAGAATAACCTCTCCTTCAGGGATTTTACATCACTCCATCAAATTTAACAGAAAATGGTTCCTAGCCCAAAAATCATATGAAAAAAGGATCTCATTCTTACTAAATGTGTAGGCTTTCTACTAATTTCTTTTGAGTGCTGTTGGCCCTGTTGCTGTTGAAATCTCAGGGAAGCTTCCCTCAGGACTGGCCTGCAGGTCTGCCTCATTCCAGGGCACAACAGTTAACTCCAGATTTCATTCTAAAACCAAACCAATCTCCACTCTTTGGCAGGGGATGGTGCCTCTTGTTTCAAGCTTCGCTTTCCCACTCCTGTGCTGCAGGCTGCACTGAGCTCAGGCTGTTGCAGAAGGGTTTGTCTAACAGCAGTTTGGAGAGTGGGATCCAAAGACAAATGTGTGAATCCTCTTTTTTTTTTATTTTAGAGGGAAAGGGTACCTGTGTCCTGTTACAGCTGGTGACCCTGATGGAGCAGTAACAGCAATACCTGAAGGGATGCTTAAGCTCCTGTGCATGCTCACCTCCTGCCCCTCCTGCCTGACAGCCTAACCATGAGGACTGCAGAGCCCTTCCACACCTCCAGGCTAGAGATTATAAAGGCACAACAACAGAGAGGCAAATACCAGACTTACTTCCACTTTGTGGGAGGTTTACAGGAGACCAGGTACAGAGGGTTGGGTAAATTCAGTGCTCTTAATAGCGGGAACAGGCTTGCAAATGGATTCACAGTGGAAGATCTTGAATAGAAACAGGGCGGGGAAAATCTGCTTTCTTGTGGAGCCCAATGCTCAGTCAGGTGTGCTTGGTTGTTTCCCACAGTAAACACCTGGGAATTCCCTTGTCTTTCTGTATGCAGGAAACGCAGTGCTGGAGCACACTGTCACGTTACTGTACATACACAACCCCAAAAAGCTTGAATGCTTTCTGACAGCCCAGTCCTCTTCCTGTCCTTGGTAATATGCCCAAAGGTTTGGCATAGCTCTCTAGTTTGTGATCTCCACACACAGAATTGTGTTTCATAAGGTGTTGGCCCAGCACAGCATCAGTGTTTAGCAAGCAGTATTTAGTACTGCTGACTCACTGATGTCTGCACACAGAACTACACTTGGAGATGTCTTCCTGAAATTGGGGGAGAGGAGGTGGACCCAGCTGAATGCCTCTTGCATTCAGCTTGCCCCTACCCTTGCACAGAAGTGCCAGCTCACAGATGGACTCAAGGCAGTAGAAGCAGCACAAAATACGCACTCAGTCAAAGACACAGTTAGGCTTGGTGTTAGCAAAAAAGGCAATTGAAGAGCTCTGAGTGACTTATAAGATAGCAAAATACCTTACACATAAGCAGCTAGAAACCCATACAATCCTACAAGATGCATTTAGTATGTTTCTTTTGCCTCCTCTTACACACATTTTGCTTCACACAACAAAGCAACTGAAAACTGCTGATAACTGCTTCTGCCCTCCTAAAATTTCTTTGACACACTTAACGTTTCAGCTTTGCAGTTGACTCCGAGTCTGACTTGACCTTCAGATACCAGGGACTCAAGACGAACTGTAAATATGCATCCAAAGACAGGTTTTGGCTCTCTGCCTAGTGTCTGAAGCACTTTGCATTGTCTCTGAGTGATAACACACTTACATGACAACTGAATATATTTCAAGATAACATTAAAGATGTGACCACAGAAACTTCGCTATCAAAATATAGACTGGAAAGTCTGGAAAAACAATCTACATTCTGAACTGGGTTTTCACACAGACAGCAGCTCCAAAATAGTCAGCCACAAAACCCACACAAAGCTCACTGCATACCGCATACTGGGCAAGGACATGGCTATCTTGATGGGACTCACCAGCATGTAAACCTGGGATCGTACTACTGAAGTTGGAGTTATCTCTTCCAGGCTGCTGTTGACCCAGAAGATCATACTGACCATCTGTCCACCTCATGGTCAATCCCACAGCCCTGTAGGAATGTTGCTGGTGGACAGGAACATCTGCCATGTGCTGCAGGAATTTAACTGAAAGGGATTCTCTAGTAAGGATGCTGCATTTCCTGGTCACACACTTGGGTGATACAGCTGTGTAGGGTACACATTGAAAACCCACTTGCACACGCGCGCTGTTAGCTCTGCAGCAGCACTGGGGAACAGCGTGACTGCCCCTAAGAGGCACAAACACCTCTAGGAGCAAATTTAAACTTTCCTCAAAACCAGTGCTGAAGACAATTCACATGTAATTGGCTAAAATCACCTGGCAAGAATACCTGTCTCTGTGGGCCGCAAAGTCTATAGACTAGACTAGTAAGCATCGGCACGGGCAGTGCGGCACAGCAAAAACGTGTTTAATCAGCTTGCATCTTGAGTTTAAATCACTTAAACAATGTGGAGACCCCTAATCAAGCCTTTCTTTGAAAAAATATTGCTGTAAAACGTGAGTTTTTCTCCACCAGGTTAATGGAAACAGTTGAGATTGTTTAGACTGGTTTTCCCTAGAAAATCCCCAAATTCTTGACTCTGGGAATGTTTTTATGTAAACCCAAAGAGAAAATAATTTTCATGGATTCCATAAGTAGTAGAATGTACAAGGTCTCTTCCATACCCAAAATATGCTTTCAAAATTTTACTGGCGCTCCATGAATGCAGAGGCTGTTAAGGAATGTTGGATAATAAAACATCGGCATTTGATTCAGTCTTCACCCTTCCAAAAGCTTCTAAAATATTCTTAGCCAAATATTTTCCTCATGGGTTAATGGGCGATGATTTGGACACAGTTCAGTTCAGATAGAGCACTGCACGTCACCATCCCTTTTAACTCGGGGGGTTCCTGAACCCAGGAAGGGGGCTGAGCTATGGGGAAGTCCAGCAGCAGGTGCTAGCCCTCCCTGCAAAGTAAAGGAGGCCTCCTGCCTGACACTCTCCTGGCCATTCCTGCCTATCAGTGATGATGTGCTTGGGAGAGCCACTCTTGGGATGCACAGAGCTCATGCAGCATGTCTGGAGGCAGCACACACATACAGTCTTGCTGTTTATGTTTGGAATGTCTAGGTTGCTAATAATATACCTAAATGAGGTGTCCAATGGCCGCTGGGTGACTGAAAAATACAAGCGAGAACTTGTTATTTATTCTGCCTCTTCAAGTTCTTCCTCTTGAAAGATACAGAGCTCCAGGAGAGAGGAGACCTGCAATTTTGGCAGTGTCCAGGAGCAGCTTTACCTGGGAAAACAGATCAGCTTTTAATCAGATGGGATAGCTTCGATGAGCTGAGCTAGAGGCAGAGCATGGGTGCATTGGCGTCACTTGCTCCTCTGTGCGGGCACCCACAGCCGTGTGGAGCTGTGCCTCCCGCTGTGTTACCCTGCCTTTCTGGAAATCACAGCAGCAGGCACGGTGTGGGAGCAGCAGCCACCACCATAGCCCAGCACCAGCTGGACAGACCTTCTGCCATTGCACCCCTCCAAAATGCCTTCCTCCACAAACACTGAGCACTGGGTGGCTCAGGATGTTTACAGCCTGCTGCTTGTTTTACAGCTTGTTCCCTTGACGGATGAGGTGTGGTGGGCGAGTGGTGAGCTGGGGCAGCTTCACACCCTGCTGTCCCCTCGGCAGAGAGACGGGAGCTGTGGTTGGGGACACTGGTTTTAGATCATGAAAGGACTGCCAGCGTCTGATTTATGCTGCACAATTGCTTTCATTTTGCATTTCAGTCAGCTTGGACACTGAGGAGAGATGAGCAAGAGTGATTAAGAGTCAGGCTGTCATCACCCTTTCCCTCCCACTGCCATTGTTCTGGTGCAACGCTCCTAAAAAAATCACTGGGACTACCTTTGGGAGCAAACGCCTTTCTGCTATTGCCATCAGACCTGTTTCTGTGCTACCTCCCACTATCCTGCTTGCATAAAAATCTGCACTGAACACAGGTGGTGGAAAGGAACATTTCCTGTCAACTGGTGCAGCAGCAGATAATGGAGTGTGGACTACAGACAGCTGATCCCCTTCCCCATGCAGTTCTCATTTGAGGTGCTGTAAGCTTCTCCTTTGCATTCAATGTGTCCTGCAAAGGGCTCTGACTGGAAAAGCCCTCCACAAGACAAATTCCCAGGCAGCTGCAGAAGGCTGGAATCATCTTCCTAAGAGACTTTTTAACATGCAGAGCAGTGCTGGGGAGCACACTGGATGCAGAATGCCAACCAGCTCTGCCAACCCTTGTAGCAGCACAAGTGAGGGACAGCAAACTGTGGTCCAGGGAGGGTGGGAAGGCAGGGAGGGCTCCAGCCTGGACGCCCATCTCTTGTGAACCTACGTCTTTGGGCTCCTTGACTCCAAGTGATCACTGAACAACACAGCCCCCTCTCTGTTTTGATGGTCTAAATCCCTATAAACAGAGTGCTTGTTCTTTTTTCTTTAACGCCCTTTGTGGTTTCATGAAAACGCCGGATGCTGCAGTAGGCTGAAGCATGAAAGGTTCCTCTCTCTATCCTGTCCTCCCTGTCCAGCAACCACACTAAAAGGAAACCACCAAATAAAGCACTTGCAAATACCTGGACTGACAGCCCTGGTGATGGAAAGCTCTCCAGTTATTCACAGACCAAATCAAGCCCAGGCAGCAGCTGTGGTTTCCCAGCTTGGCCCTCACCAGTGCCGATGGAGGCCATCCCAAAGGTTCCACCTCGCTGCGTGCTTTCTTTGCTCAATCAGACCCTTGGCAGTGTGGTGGGGGCTCAGCAGTGGGGTGATGCAAAGGAGGGGTGATGGCTGGAGCTACCCCAGGCATGAGAGTGGGGAGGAGGCAATTCAACATCTTCTGCAAAACACTCCCAAGCCAATGGTACCAGCAGCTCTGTGGGCAAGTTAAAGCTTTTCATCACTGGAACTTTAGGTTCCTGTTTACCAAACATTTGTTCACTATTTATGTGTTTGAGTGAATGAGGAAATGAACCACAAGGCTGGGCACAAATGCCAAAACCCTGCTTAAGTATGTAAATCACCTCCCTGCAACTTTCTGTGCCAACTTCGGAGCTGAGAACCAAATCCCTCTCCTCAGATGTGTTGTTTCACATAAGCTCCTGCCACTTCCCAGGTCACCACCAAGCCACCATGAACATAGCCTCTGCTTTCCTGGCAGCTCCGTCGCTGCATTCATAAAGGCAGAGGCAAGTCACCAAAAAAGCCATGCTCTACCCTGCCTGTGCTCCCACTGACGGTCTTACCCTGTGTGGGGCACATGCCCCAAAGGAGCAGCAAAGGGAGAAAGACCTAAATTCTTCTCTCCAGAGGAGAGGAAAATTTAGGTCTTTCCAATCATGTTCCAGCCCCACGACCTCTAAATAAGCTCCCAAGTCACAAATTCTGCTTTTCCTGAGGAGGGGACGCTTCCCCCACCCTGAATCTGTTTGCTACACCCAGCTTGAGCTCCGTGCTCATTGGTAACTCCAAAACTTCACACTCTCTCCTGCTTCAGCAGCAGCAGCCTCTCTGGCCATCTCTTTCTGGTACCTGCGTGCCCCTAACTGAGCAAACCCTCTGAAGACCAGAAAAAAGCCTAGATAGATACCCCCCAGATCTGGAAGGGGAACAGATTTTGCATGTCTGGTGTAACAGAGAAGAGAGGCCATCCAGCTCACGCCATAGAGGCCCCAGGCTCAGCTTCTGGCTGCCATGTGGTACTGCAGAACCACAAGGGCACCAGCCCCTTTGTGGGTAAAGAGAGTTATCTCAAGGACAGCACCTCTGTTCCACTGGATACAGCTCCCCCTGCACACTCAGATAAAGGACACTCATAAGACAAACAATCCTGGCTATTTTCTCAAGCCGATAGCACAGAAAGAGGGAGAAAGGACACAGCTGTTCCAGCTTCCAGCAGTCCTCAGCCCCGGGAGGTCAGAACCCTCCTCTCAGGGGGCTGAGGAGCTTTCAGCTCTCTGACCACCATCCCCTCTCCCTTACATCCATTGCCTCTTTCTGTCTCTGCACAGCCTCCCTGTCTCCCGCGAACAACACTGCTCTGCCAAGCACCTAAACCAAAATGTACTCACAAGGCAAGAAGAAAAGGTTCAGCAGGGCAATGGGACAGGCTTAAGGTGGCAGCAACAGCAGATAAGGCAGAGGGCCTTTTAAAGACTAAAGACACACAAGCACACATTACACTTTCTCATCTCCATCTCTAGCAGGGGGCATTGAAACTCCCCCCTGCAGCACACCTGATCTTTTTGTTCCTCTTTGCTGTGATTTGATTTCCTGTTAGAATTCAGGCTGGGTGATCTGGCATGCTATGGAGATTCAGGATGGCTGTTGATGCTCTGACAGCAAACAGTTATGGATTTGATAGACGTTTTCATTGTTTATTTTCTGCTTTCTCACCCCACAGAGGCCTTTGCATATCACATATTCCTCTTCTTAGGAGACATGAGCAGCCCAGCAGAGCTCCTCACCATGTTGTGTACCTAGAAACACCTGGAGGCTACTTGTCTATCTCTCCTTATCACATTTATGTTGCTGTCATTGGCCCAGGTGAGGTCTCTTCTCATCAGGCTCAGCAGAGTAATGCTGCAGTCTCTCACACAGGAGTTCCAGGCTCCTGTGTCTGCAAACACTTCTTACCCACCCAGACTGAAGTTCCTCAGGCTGGTGGTGTGGCTGTACACACAGAAGAGCCACTGGAAAGCACCTGGTCTGTCTGATCCTGCCAATGTCACTTCTGTCATAGGCTGCACAACTGAAATTCAGAAGAATTCAGTGAGCCTCTTGCCCCATGCAGGAATAAATGCGGTAAAGAGGATGGGTTTGCTGGCAAGCACAAATTGCAAGGTCCATGTGCTTGAGCTTTGTGCATGAATGTTTTGTTTCGTAACTACTTCTTACTGTTTTCTTATTTGATCCAAAGGCTAGGATTAGTTCATGCAAGCCAGGAGCATGCTCTGGTTCAATGGGGAGCTTCCTACTGCGCTGGCCAGGAGGGAGCTCCTGTGTTCCAGCCAGTTTCCCAGCTGAGGGAGCCTGGAGGGGGAATCCCATGGGACCAGGGCATTGAAGCATATATCTGAACATGCAGTCTGAGAAGTTTAAATTGTGATCCATAGGTACCCAACTTCCATTTATTTCACTGGGAGTAAGAGGCCAAAATGCCTTCAGATGTTTGTAAGTGTAACCCTAGGCTGAGGTCCTCACTGGGGCAGGCCTGTGTGAGCAGGATAAAAAGTTATCTCAAGAGGAGTTCCAGTCCGAGTTTAAGGGTAAGGTGCAACATAAGACTGAGCAGACAAGGGCGGAAAGCGGAGGAACAAAACACTAAAGCAGAAACCTGCTGCATACCAGGCAACAGTTTCAACTCACTGCCCACCTGCTTTATCACACTGGAGACTACAGAGACATGTCTCGAAGATATTAATGCACCTTTCTTAGCTTTGGCTTTCTACTTCTTGTGCCTCACAGAGACATTCATATAAAAAAGCATCACTGGATTGAGCCATCTGCTAAATTTCGTACCAGACAGGGAGTTGTATACCACCAGAACTCAGATCCAGAGTAACTGTCTCTTCCAAACAACTCCCTTGAGACAGTGAGAGCTGTAGAAGAAAACACAGAGACAAGTCCTTATAATGCAAACACTAGGCACCCATGTGTGATAGAAATTAGATACCCCGATACAGGCACATCAGATACTGCCTTGTCTCTGCCCTGCCTCAGAGCAGGATTCTTGCACTGAAAGTACACCCTGTGTCCTGTTGGTCACCAGAGACCAAGAGTGCTTCACAATTGTAATGAGCAAATGACAATGCTACTTTTTAATGGGGAGCACATGCAATTGTAGTAACTATCCAGAGAGAAAAGCAATACCTGTTCCATCCTTTCCAGCACTAGGAGAGCAAAACAGTTGCAACAATTGGAATGCAGAAGTGTCAATTCACTTGTTGCTCACTATGTCTGGCTTTGTGGGAAGGATCCCTCACAAGGTAGCTTGTGATTGCTTGGGTTGGAGTATGACCAAGGCCATGCATTAGCAGCCCAAACCATCATATCAGAGGCATATTCTACAATTAAAAATAATCAGGGTTGCCCACACCCACTTCCAAGACAGTGAGCCTTGCTGTGAGCCTTCCACTGCCATAGATGTGGAGCCCTCAGCTCTGGATGAACAGTACTCTGTGGGAGCAAGTGCTACAGCAGAGGCTCTGTCACTGTGATTTCCCCAGCTCTGCCCACAGATATAAATGTGAAAAACAAAAGCTGCACGGCTGACACAGCCAGAATGCATCTCAGTTCACACTGAATATTCATTCCCCAGCTTTTCCTGAAGACCTTCAAACACTCGAGTGCTCACCAGAACAGTCGCTGCCTCCTTGTGTTATTTTATTTCAAAAGGGGCTGCCCTCTAGAAGGTTAAGTAACTTCATGAAGTATATAACAGGTCACTTGGCTAAGCAGACCGAGCTGGCTGTCCTATAGTCTCCTTCACATTTTCATTACATCTAAAATCAGTTAATATTATCTCATATAAATGCAGCGGCGCCAGAGACTCAAAGCTGAGTAAGAATTTTGAATTAAGAGTACAGAACAATCTGAAACTGCCTTTGCAAAAAAAATCAGAGCACCCAAGGGCTCAGTCTGGTCTCACAGAAGCACAGCATTGCCATGAAATGGCTGTGAGCTGAATAAGTGCTCTGGGTATTAATATTCAAAGCAGGGCATTGCATATGGCTTATGAAACACCTCTTCATGTGGATTAAAGACCTGTTCTCGAGGCAGTGAGCTTCCCACTACAACTGGAGCCACTAGGCTCCAAATTCATTACCATAGCACACCTAACTGGTTAAAAAAAAAACCCCAAAA
>JAVHNF010059585.1:12943-29100 GCA_034783455.1 Micropsitta finschii | reverse complement strand
AAGCCCCTCGGGCCCTGATGGATGTGTTTCCCGCTGGTTTTTCTTTGCCCAATGCCACTGTGCTGCCCCTGTGCCCCCAGGGCAGGCAGGGAAGGATTGCCCATCGCCAAGGGTGAGGCACCTGAGTCAGAGGATGTGGAGCCTGGGCCATCATCCCAAATGATGTCTGCTGGACACACAGATTGTGGCTTTTGGCATGTACAGCACTTGTGTCCTTCATACTCAAAAGGCAACCTGAGCACCGAGGTGCCTCCCAGCGGGTCACCTACCTCTTCCGGATGCAGGGAGAGGGGTAGAGTAGGGCAGCTCAAAGCAAATGTGGGGCTAAGACCTTCTGCCCTGCTCTAGTGAGGTGCACTGTAATATCACAGATTGCGGGCTCTTTCTAAATTCAGGGATCTGAGAGCGCAGTGCCCTGTTTGCCCTCTCTGTTTCTGGGCAGCCCTTTTATTCCCATCTGAGAGGTATAGCTATTGCCAGGTTTGTAGTGCCTCCTAACAAGAATGCTATGAGTTCCTGTCCTACCTGAGAAAAGGGTACTGGTTGCTATCATTTCCACAGCATGCTATAGTGCCTTTGGGCAGGTTACAGTAAATTTACTGCACTTCTCAAAGACTGTGTCCTTAAGTGCAGCATGCTGTCTGCAGAGAGGTACTGACAGTTCCTGTGCCTTTTCTTCTCTCTACCAGCCGATTTGCAGTGTGAGAAAGATGAGATCTTAAAAATGGGCAATTAGCATCCTTACTAATTACCCGCACTAAGCATCTAAATTAGAGGAGTGCCCGAGGGGGGCTTAGCCAAAGCTGGATTTCTGTTGTGCCAGGCTTCATGCAATGCTTCTCCTGCTCCCAGAAGCACAGGGGTTAGCTGAGACCTGCAGTGCTAACCTGACATGGGTTGGTTTTCAAAGAGGAAAGCAGAAGAACCATGACCACCAGCTATCCCCTGGGAAACAGAACCAGTGTTATTGCAACCCTTCTAGGAACCTACCTTCCACAAGCTCATCGGGTTCATTTTGGGTTTGCCCTCCATGATGTTTTGCTACTAAATGCCTTCTGAAAATACTCTCCATTATGTGAAGTGCATGCCCCAAGGTTTGGTCCCACTTTGCAGCTTTCTGCAGCATTTTTCCTTCTCCCTTAACTGTCAATTAACTGAGACTCCTGGGTTTGATATGAAGGTGATAAACATACAGAGGAGATTCTGAATACATGAGCAGGGGGGTAACTCTACATATCACTCCATTCTTCATGAGCAAAAGCTAGGCTAGGATGATGTGATAGCACAGGTATTGTCAGCAGAGGATCTACAGCTAAAGTGAATGGGATTATGAAAAACTAAATATCAGCTGAGATAAGAGCTAGGAACCATTCAAAGGAACAAGGCTTTGGAGCAAGAGTAGATTGGAAAGATGGTAAGTGTGTTTGAAACTCAAGGAGGTAACAAAATATTAATGAATCAGCACCAGCAAACAACAAAGAAATCTGTTATTTATAGGGAAGACAAATAATTACACATGCAAAGTCAAAGACATTTGCACTGAAGTTTCTTGTGAGACAGGAGAGCAGAGAGTAATTAGCTGTCTAGACACAGTCCCTGCTCAAGTACTAAAATCCCATGATTTGGGTGAGCAGAAACAACTGGGTCATGTTGGCTAACACAGATACTTCATGAAGAGAGCTCAGAGGACAGCAGGGGGCATGCACAGCCACGAAGGAGGTGGGTCTTGGTGGCACCAAGGACCAAATTGCAAACACCACGTTTAAAACCCAAGGCCCAAGACTCTTCTGAGGGCACCAGGGGGACTCCCAAATCAAAGGCTGGGATTCATACAACTTAGGGCAAGTTATATTTTCTGTATGCATTCACTTTGATTCTTCAATAAGCTCTGCATGATTAGGGATCTTCTCGAGTGTGCTACAGAAAACTGTGGTCCCACCAGTACAGAAGCAGGTGGCCTCGAGTATCCAAGAAGGCCAACAGGAGCCAGCCCCAGGTTCCATCACACAGCCCCAGGAGAGGGCAAGGCCTTCCAGCTTTGGGTGTCTGGTGGAGCTGGGGAGGCTCCACAGCCCGTGAGTGAATGTACAGCTTGTGCAGGGCAGCGCGGTGCCTCTGGCTGACCTGGCAGAGCCCAGCAGAAGATGAAACTGCCCTCTGAATTGGGGATTTTTAGGTGCTACCAGTGCAAACATGCTTCGTAAGTGTTCAGAAGCACAGCAAAGATGCACAAAGATGGACCATGGCCCCTTACATAGCAAAAGAGATGCCTTTCCTCTGACATGATGCTTTGCTCAGCTCACTGAAAGCCAGCTGATTACAGCAGAGCTGCTACTATAACTGGTGGCACCAGTGTAGCCATCCTGCGCTCCTCCCACCACAGCATACAAACCACCTCCAACAGCAACAGTCAAGATCATGCTTGGTGATGGCTCTTCCTTCCTCTTCTCACACTCTCCTTCAGTCACGCTGAGCCAACAGCAAAAACCCCTTGCACTGGCCATTTTCCTCTGTACTAAACCTCATCAGTCTTTAAAAAGAAACACAGGCAAAAAAGACAACCCAAGTTCCCAAATTTCTGCAGGAAGCTCTGACGAGTGTTTGTTTTGCTTTTCAGATGTGTCCTCTTCATGGAACCAGAGGGCATTTTCCCACTGAGGAAATTTAGTTTAAAGCCAGAGGCCCCACAGTCATTACCATTCTCATAGTTATGAAATACTACCACTGTGGAGGGGAGATAGAAGAAATGATTACTAAGAATGAAAATCAAGTACATATTGGCAGTTCAGGTAAAAAGTCTGTTATTAATGGTGCTATACCAACATATTAGCCTCACAAGGATAGCACAGATTTCCTTCACTTACACCAGCCTGAAATATTGGAGGTAATTTGCTTGACATGTGGAAGTGGGTCAAATACTCATCTCTAACCTATGTTAGTCGCACAAGGAGAGGCTTTGCAGAGTTCTCGCACTGTTGTAAGCTAGTGGACAACCACACAACATTTCCTAAGGCTCCAGCCCCCAGACCCTCTGGAAGGGCAGAGAGAATTGCGGCATGCATGGAAAGCTTGTGATGGCATGTGCACCTCTGTGCATGGGCCTGGGAGTGTAAATCTCAAGTTATTCATGTGAAATGCAGGGAGGTGGGAAGGAAACCAGCTGGGATACACAAAACGAGGAAAGAAAATGGGCCTGGGGATACCATGGGCACTCATACATGGCATAAGGCAATTTGTAGCTGCAAGGATGGGTGTGGGTGAAGCACAGAATGGATGCTGTGCTGGAAATGGGTAGAGAAATCAGGACTAGTGAGGTCTTGCTGTGAATCCTGCTGTGAAACAGCATATGAGATGCTGTTATGACAAGTGCAGTCTACTGTCCATCACTACCAACCTCTCACACAGCTCATTAGGCAAAGGTCATGGGTTATTTTTATTTTAATTCCCAAGGACACTTTGCGTTTGCTTCACACACTTCTACACAGGATTTCCATCTACACACCCAGATCTCTCTGCTCTTAGGAACACAGCCATACATACCATGTATTCCTTTCTGCTCTTTACTTACAAAGCAAGGCACAAAGCCATAAAATGCCTTTTTGAACTCCAGCTGTGCCATTTTATGGAAGCATTTGAAAACTATTATTTTTAGTGAAAGCACTAAAGGTCTCTGCACAAAATACTGGATACCACTCCAATATTTCAAGGAGCAGAGAAATGTGGACTGCAAGAGCTCCTCTGAAGCGCAATCAGCTGCAGCACATGGCTGCTTCCTGTGCACTGGTGTCCAAAGTCCCTAAGATAATACTGATCTGGAGGACAGCTGAAGGCAGGGAGGACAGGCCATATCCTTGGGAAGTGTGAACCAGCATAGCCGTATAGACTTTCACAGGTTGCACAGCTTTGCCTCAGCTGGTGCTGGAGCTGCTTGCAAAGAAGAAGGGAAGGAGGTGAAGGATGTTGCCCTGGGTGAGCACTGCATGCCACTCCTCTGCCCATGGTGCTTCCCAGCAGCACCATGGAGTTGGAACCCTGGTGCTGGCTCCCAGGCAGCCTCCTCTGGGCCAGAGCTGTAAGCCCCTTAAAAGTGGCCCTCACCAAAGTGCTATTTTGTTCTTTCCTCTGCTATTTGCTAGGATGGGCAAGCTGCAATACTGTTTACAATAGGAAACCTGTGGTGAATCATACCTCAGACAAAAGGAATATCTACTTTATGCCATGCTGACTTTGATGTGCTGCAGAGCTGGGGAGACACAATTCACACAGCCCTTGGTCTCCTTTCCTCTGCATCTTAACTGACATCCCCAGCTGATTACACCTTCCCCTTCCCTTCAGCCTGCACTGCTGGAAGAAGTTTCACCAACTGTTCAAACATTTAAAGCTTTTTAAAACCTATCATCTCCATCCCTTGAAGAGAGATACAAGCCTCTCTCTCTTCCTACTGTTTTCTATTCCACTCCTTCCACAGGCACTCCCTTGAGGCCCTGTGTCTCAGATATACTTCATCTATTTTTGAAGAAGAACAAGGGGCAGGTGGTGCCTGCAGAAGCTGAAAGAGGAAAGACGGACATATCTAGCACATGCCAAGAAAACAAACATGAAATCTCTGGAGCCGCCCGATCCTCTGGAATGCTGATCAACTTGCCACTTTCTTCATCTTGATGCACTTATTTTTTTGAGCTCAAAGAATAAAGTATTGGATGTTACACAGCAGCTGCCCCAGGAAATAATTCACTCATTCCATTGTTGCACACTTCAAGGAAAAAAAAAATCAGTGAAGAGGGGGGGAAAAAAGCCAGTTCCTTTGCAAGATATCCAGTTTCCCAGCAGCTCCAGCAGCCTAAAGGAGAAGAATGTTTTGGTTTGGTGTCCCTCCAATTCTTGTGGTTTCGTTGAAGATTTTGGAGAATGCATTTACTCCTTTGCTAACTGCAAGAACAGATTCATCCTGAAGCCATGTGCTGAATGATTATACAGGCCTAGAGGGAGTCTGAAAGCATAAACATTTACTTCATGAAAGAGATTCTGCAGACAGGAGGCCAGAGACAGTTGACTCTGGATAAGCATTTGTGCTCCATTTTGAAGAAGAAAGTCCTTGTTTGCCAGCAGTCAGAAGGGAGACATGCACACACTGAACACACTTCACAAACCAGCCTTTGGCTGGACACACAGTGGACAGAGAAAAGATCCAGGAGGGACTGGAGAGAGGCTGCCTCTTGACTGAGCTCTAAGTGCTTACAGAACTGCCATCTTTACTGCAGATGGGAAACCAGCCCCAGCTCCATCTTTCTCTTTGCAGTGCTTCACCTTGGCTTGGGATGGGGAAATAAACAAGCAACTCCATAGCCAGGGAAAACCCTGGAGCTTTGTGTCTCCCATCCAGATGCTGTAACAAGATATGATCTTCTGCTTTAGCCTTTCCCACAGTAGGAATATCAGTGAGGGCTTGTCTCATCTTTACCTGGCTGTTTATTTTCACAAAACTTGTAGGAACATAAAGTTGCTGAGAATTTACAGTTCCCAGGTGATGAAAAACAGTGGTTGAGCACAAATAGTGCTCTATCTCAACAAGTTCCCATGTCTTGTGAAAGACAGTCACAACCTATGCACAGGACAAGGAGCTGAAGGGCTAGTAAATCATCAACATTATCATTATTGTACACCAATGCAAGCTGTTGAACCACTGCCCTTCATTGGCATCTTTGTTCCCATTGCCTTTCCAGATCTCCTTAGTTTTCTGTCCATATGAAACAGAAAGGGTGCAGATTTCAGGCTTAATGGTAGAAAGGCTCATGCACAGAAGATGCACATGGGAAGCAGAGGGGAAGCTAATCTTCTTACATGCCTGTCCTTATCAGTGAAGACAGACCAGCACTTGTTGAGGGCATTTCAAGGGAAGCTTCAGAGTTGCTCTGAACTATTCCCCACAGGAATCTCTTTCTCTCTGCCAGGTAGCCTAAGGCTTGCCTTTGTGGAAGCCTCTTTAGATCAAGTTTCTTGGGGCTGACATTGAGGTTTGCTGTCAGGCCAAGGAAATCTTCCTTCATCTGCTTTACTCAAGCAGCCCAAACCTGCCCCAAAGCAATGAATATCATCCTGTGTTGTAAAGGCCTAAAACCTGGATCAGCACCAATCATTTAAAGCTATAAAGAAGGATCATCCTACTTGATGAAGCAGGCTTACATCCCAAGGAAGTTGTGAAATCCTCATCCTTGGAGATACTCAGGATGTGCCTGAGCAAGGCCCTGAAAAACCTGATCTCCCTGTGAAGCTAGCCTTGCTCTGAGCAGGGAGTTTGGACAAGAGACCTCCAGAGCATGTCCGGTAGTGTAGACTTAAGCAAGAAACTACTGAAACTAAGTACTGTATGGTACTGTGGAGAGAGGACTAGAAAAAGATAGCACAGCACATATAGTGGTGGAATGTAACACAAGTGAGGAAGGCTTCAATCGGGTATTACAGAGATGCATGTAATGTAAAACCTACCCAAACTACAGCCAGTAACGAAACATCCCTTTGCCACCAGCACTTCCTACACTCTCTATGACCTCTGTTTAAATGAAGGTTGCTATCTCAGCTAACTACTGCTTCACAAGATGTTGTATGTCCACCAGTGAGTCTGAGGACTTAAAATAGGGAAGGATACGCAAGACCTGAAAAGCAGATGGTCCTCAGGAGGCTATCACTCTCCAACAGCTAACTCTGAAGATTATTAATTTCAGGATTCCCAGGTTTGCAAGGTCCAGGCTTCATGGTTATTTTCACTCACCACCAAAATAAAACTCAGTTTCCACATGCATACATTTTCCCCAGGCTCTCCCTCCTGCTGGCCTCGTCAACATTTTCTATCCGGAAACCCATTATTTATACTCTTCTGGCAAGGACATTATATTTCATCAGTGTTGCCAGCAATGCCAATTTCCCCTCCTTATGGTCCTATCCTAAGCTGTTTTCAATTCTCTTGCCTTGTATTTCTCAGTAAACCAATCAAGCACAAATTCTAAGCCTTCCAGTTTTCCTCTTTTCCCTCCCACAATAGTCACTGATGTCTAACCACAGACGTCTGCGCTTCTTTTCAATAACTGTGAATGCAGTTGCCTATACAGTATGCACATGATAGCACAGGGAAATTCCGCACACATTTTCTCCATCTGAAGATATACTGCTTCATATGTTACATTTATATTGGGTCTGGATCATGTCCTGCCATCATTCTACAAGGAGAAATCCCAAGGCAGTCAACAGAGGCTTTGCAAGCAGATAGATGACAGAACTTGGCCCTACAAGCGGAATGTTGTATGATATATTTCCTTTTCTGTTTGCCAAATTGATGTTAAGAAGGGGTTATGCACTAAGACAGTCATCATAAGTTTCAGAAATAATCGTCAGCCATTTTTACTGAAACCTCAGAAAACACAGCAATTAATCAGGATATCACTGCTTTTTCTGTGAATTTACAGTTGATTCTGTTTTACTGGCATTGCATCACACAGCAGTTTTTCCACCACCAAAATAGGAGTTTTGAGGTTGCTATTAATTTATGGAGAAAAACCTTTTTTACTCATTTTCTCATACTCTTTCATCTGGGTTTTCTGAAAATACACAAACAAGCACCACTCAGACATGGCATAACTTAAAGGAACATTCAAGCCGCTCTTAGGTTCCACTGTCTCCTGTGGCCCCCACCAGATATGCTGTACCCATGGAGGCCGACCCAGGAGGATGGAATTGCATTGGACAAGCTTTTCCATAGGGACCAAAAGGCAGACAAGACTGACACTTCAATGTAAGTGTGCTCCACGGAGGAGCAAAGTCAAAGTAACAGTCCGAGCTCTCTGACAGCAACTGCATTGAAGGGGAATATTAATGCAGTTACTGCATCTGCATCTCATTTTCCTTCAGCGTTTCCTGGTCATATTGAGTTCACCCACTGGAGAGTGACATAACAGCATGAGCCTAATGGAAAGTAAGATGGAGTATGAGGAAATATTATGCAGAATACACGGATACAGAAAGGAGACAGGGAGGTGAGTTGACCAGCCCCTGCAATTTCCACCCAAGGAAGATGATTAGGAAACGTTTTTAGGACACCTCCCATATCCCACACACTCAGAACCACAGCACTACCTGGCTCAGTCTACCTTAGCCATGCTCCTCCATCACGGCCCAGCATGGCTTCTGATGTCTTCCTGTGGCACAGAGATACCACCTGCTATGTTGTTAAAGTGCTAAAGCACACCGTTTCCCCCTGTGGAGGGTCCCAAAGCTGGAACTTCACACGCATCTGCACAGGACCCAAGTAGTATTGCACCAGCACAGCAGCTCCCTCAACTGCTTTGGGTATTTCCAGTAAGACACCCACACAGACAAGCTCTGTGCTTTCAGGTAGGATTAAAATAAAAAGGGCCAAAGCCATCTCATTCTAAATGACTGTTTAGAGTTCAGTGCTCAATGGATTCATGATGATAGGTGACTTGCCTTTACTTCCTTGAGAGCATCCATGCTATCAGTTCATAAGCCTGTGTGTCAGAAGTTCACAAGTGGTGACCTAATTACCTGTCTGTAACAGCAGGGGCTGTGGTATCTGGCGGGCAGATCATGCAATACCTTAGCACCTAGGTCAAGGCACTAAGCCTTCTTGAATTGCATGTTTTAGTTGTATCTGGTTTCACAGAGAAGTCATGGACAAAAAATTAACTGCAGCAATGGAGGTAATCTGGGGAGTTTTAAAGATTTCTGTTGGATTTTATCACATTCAGTAATGTGTCTGCTTGAGGTGCAATTAACAGCAAAGCTCCTGCTGAGTTTGACAGGGCAGGCCCATGACAATGTGAAAACAGTGACAAGCCATAGTGCCCTCCCACTTAGAGGTACATCAAAAGAAACCCTGCTGTATCAGAAGAAATTGTGACCTCATGGTCCTGGTGCAAGCAAGAGGGGTACTGGGCTTTCTGTCCCAGGGGAGCACCGTAACAGCTCCCTAGAGACACCTGTCTCTGTCAGGAATGAGCCCCAACAGGAACCCCGAATCCTACCCTACCTTACTGTTTCCCCTGAGTGGTGGGAAATCTCAGTGTCAGATCTAATCAGTGTTTGAGCATGCTGGCATAGGTCCACCTCCAGATACAGCATTTGGGAAGCAATGTCTTCAGGAAGATTGGGTCTTCCACCCTCAGGAAGCAACACATCACATCGTCCTCTGCTGCTCACATCCTTTACCTGGCAGCTCCGGCTCCCCCAGAAGGTGCACAGACCATTAAGGACTTCTCCAAGAGCAGATATGGCTACTGCTGCTTTGCAGACTGCCTGTGTCACAGCAGAAGACAACATTGATGAGATGGGACATCCTGAGGAAACATGTGGGCTTCTCAGCCTGCAAGTGCCACTCATACATTTATTCAACCCGTGGCTGCAGACCTGCCAAACCCAGCATTTTGCCCTCAAGAAACAGGGTGCAGCCTGTTAGCTGTGGCCTGGGTCAGGGTGCAGTTGTCACGGGTAGGTGGGAGCCACCCTCAGAAGTGGTACCTGGTGCTGCATCTCTGAGTGCGAGGTGAGGTAAGGTACAGACTCCACACCAGCAAGACGTGAAGATTATGCCACTGCAGGAGAAAAAAACATTTGGGTAAAGAGCTCAGTCTATAACATCTTTGGTTTTAATAGGTTTGTTAGTGGTTAAATAAAACTGGAAGCTCTGCAGCACGCTTTTTGGTTTTTCATAATTTGGTTTCTCAGTTTAGGGAGGAAAGAGGTGAAACACAAAGATTATGAGTGCTAGTTTGATACAATGATTAAATGCCTTTGTCTTTTTTCATTGTTAGACCAACTAAGCACAGCTAGCAGGTAATAAATCTGGGCTGCAATTCAAGTTCTGCAACATTCTGGCTGGATGGAAGTTCAAATTCCCAGACCTAATTCCTGTTCCTAGACCTTGGTATCACATTAGAGGTGAGATTTTACTTTCCCAGTTTTCATCAAAGAAGACAGAAACTGCATTGAAGGCAGTGATCAGATGGTTCTCCTGCCGCACGGCAGCATGAACCTCAGCAGTAGCAGCTCTGGCATTTGAGTTGTCTGTACATTTTGATCCTGGTGATTCCAAATACAAACTTTATCCTAAGTCTGAAGGCTGGTCTAAGCTCTGTCTGGAGCTCAGCAGCTTTGTCTTTCAAATAACAAACTCCCCCTGAGCTCAGTTCCTGTGCATTTATTCAAAGGCGCTAGAGTAGCATTTTGTAACTTCTAGATCCTGATACAAGGGAAATCAGCCATTGTTCTCCTTCAGGATCCCAGATTCACTACTCTTAGCATTCAAAAAAAAAAAAAAAAACCAAAAAGAAGTTGTGGCCAGCTGTGAAAATACTGGTTAAAGAAGTTGCAGATGTTCCTAGGGGAGCTACTGAAATATTTTGGCACCTTAGCTCTGTCATTAAAAACAAAACACGATAGTTGGTTAGGGCTGCAGTGTGAGTTCAAGGGGACAGAGTAAAACAGGAAAGCATTTAACAGTGCCAATAGCAAATGTGGGTTCAGCCCTACAAAAAGTTTGCAAAAGACAGACGTGACTCCAGCTCCCAAACCCCATCCTCTACCCTGGCATTTAGGTCCTTGGCTGCAGAGAAGCCAGAATTGCAGTGAATGCCTTTGCTGCACAGATCGTACCAAGTGTGAGCTAGAGACAGCTTTAAGCATGATTTGGAACAGGACAAGGCATGGCAGCAGTCAGGTACAATGCTCTGACTGCTGTGGGTAAACTACTTGTAACAGCTGAACTTCTTTAGCCTCGCTCAGGTATCCCCACCAGAATCTACCTTACTTCAAGCTAGCTCCAATACTGGCAATAAGGACATAGCCTGAGACTTAAAGGAGACCAAACAGATTATAAAAATATAAATAGGGGGCCCCTCAGGCATCTGTGAAATGTTTACTTCTAACAGCAGGGGCTGGGCCATTCTGCATGTTGCAGAAAAGAGTAAATTGCTCTGCCTTAGGCCAGGCAGGAGGATGCTTCATTCCAAGAGCGAATACTTCCCGTCTCCAAATTCTTTCATCTCTCTCTGCCTGCCTCTTTCTGGCCCATTTCTGATTTTCTTCTTCTTTCCAGATGCTGTGGGAAGCTCCAAGGATTCAAGGATTCTGCCCTAATTCACCCTCAGGGAAAGAAACAAGATACATAGCCAAGTTGGGGAGGAAAATGCAATCAAAGTAAGTCATATGGCCTAGAGATAAGGAGGTGAGTGAATCAGCCATTATATGACAAGGTAGCACTCGGAAATAAAGTGGGGCTTACCCATTCATAAAAGCCTGCCTTGGAATAGGAGAAAGAGCCAAGAAGCAGAAGCTGGTCCAGTGCACACTAATGCTTTACCTGGGAACAGGGAACTTGTGTAATCCTCTGTACAGAAGGCTGCAGGTCCAGATTGCAATATACACATGAATCATAACCACAGAAATATATGAAGGACTCAGCTTGTGCTACCACTCACTGATACGATACTCCCCAAGTTAAAAGCTGCTCTGACATTAATTAGAAACCCTTTTCCCCTCTTCTAATCTCTAACAGGTCATCTAATCCATGCCAAACAAATTGCAGGGTTTTTCAGCAGAACAGATTGTCAAAAGCTCTCTCATCTATGAGGTTTGAATAATTGGACGTTTCTGCTGGAAAACTAATCTCTGATCTAACAGACGTAACATAGCTGAGACTTTCCTCAGTGTTCATTTCTGTCCAGACAACTGAGCACCATGCTGTATTCTCCACAAACAAAATGTCCATCCAAAAAAAAGAGGTTACTGCACTCAGTACAGTACTGAAAATATTGATATGCAACCAACTATGCATGACAAATGCTGGAGAGGAACAAAGTCTACAGGAAGAGAAGAGCGTGTGTGCTCCAGAGACGCAGAAGGGGCCCACCCCTCAACATTCAAGCTCAGCTCCAAATTTTATCAGCGTTACTGCCTTTTTGGATGGGAGTTTGGGTCTGTGTGCATTTCTGTGGTGGAGGATAGGAAGACAGGAGGGAGCCTTTTCTTCTTTCCCAAACAACATCTCAGCCCGTCTCAGGCTTATTCACCAACATCTAACAAGCAAAGACAAAAAACATCACACAAAGCTCCACAATGCTTAAGCTTGATTGAATGACGACAATTCCATGCTGAAAAAAAATGAACATCAGAGCTTTCCACAGCTGCATCAACATTATCTGTAAAAAAAAGCATGACACTACATGAAGCTTTAGCTGTACAAGCCAAGAACCTAAATCAGCCATGGCTTGGAAGGAGGCCATTGCTGAATTCTCATGTAAAGCGATGCTGCCATATTGCTTACTTTCCACTGAGGTTTTCCACAAATTAACAGCTGTAGCAGACTCCCAGAAAACAGCAACTCTTTCCAAGTCTTTCTTCTCTGAAAATGTTTCTTCACTTTATTCTTCTCCATATGGAAGGGGGGAGAGGAAGGTAAAAAACCTGAATGGCCTTACGAAACAACCTCCACCCCGAAAACGACAGACTGTGAGAAAAATGAATCACAAAGATTGCCTGGAAAGAGAGCAGTTATCTGTAAAATTAAACCAGTGGTGGGCCCAATTTTTATTTTCATTACACCAGCATGGTGGGATGGAGAATAGAACCCAGGGAAAATATTTCTGGAGCAGCCGTTCTGATTTATGACCATCTCAGCCACTCTGACAAGATCAGAGAAGTGCTGGATTCTTTCCAGTTGAGCACCACCAAAGGCCAAATTATTCCTTTTTAGGGAAAAACAAAACTTCCCTCTGCTTCAGTGAGAATAGTGCTTGGCACCGAGCACAGAGAAAACTGCCTCATTTCAGCTGGCTTGCTGAAGTGTAGCTGAGATGGAAAGGTGATACCAGGCTGCTGTGGGTGGCTTTCAGATCATGCTCTTTCCTCCTGATTTCATCTTGGACATCACATAGGGTGATGCAGAGGGATTCATTATAAATGACAAAAAGCCCCTCCTAAAGCAAAAGTTATTTGATTTTCAGCATGCACAGATGGCTGTTGACTCACTTGAGAGTGGAGTGATGGAACTAGCAGACTGGCAGGAGCATGGCAACTCTCAGCCTTAAAACCCACTGATTCACAAAGTGGATCACTTTCTGAAGGTCTGTGAGCTACGGTGTAGTAATAAGCAGTGCTTGGGCACAGAGATGGGGCTTTCCAGCTGGTGGACTCCTGGGTATTGCCTCGTTGTGACTACCGGCGTGGTGCAAAGATGTGGTTTGTTATGGGTACTTGCATGTGACAGCCGACAGTAACAGAGGGTGCTTTACAGAGAACAGCAATATAGGGTTTATGTGGCACCTGGTCCCACGTCCTTCAGAGGCCCAGGATCACATCCATGTAGCTATGCTACAGACAGACACCTCAAGGCTTATGCCAAACACATCTGCTTTGGGGAGGGCAGGGAGTGTGATAGCAATGTGAGCTCATTAAGAGGAGCTTGGCACCTTGGAAACTCAGTTGAGATGAGCCTGTGCCACATTAGTTGATGCTGTTACAAATTTCTAGGTGACTTGCCCTGGGTGTCAGAGGAAGGAGCAGCTCCAAGCCTGAGTGTCGTCATGGGGCCATGCTTTCTCCCCTACCCATCTGCTGCTGGTGTGCTCTGCAGCCATAGGAGCTGCTCACTGCAATCAGGAAACACGCAAGGCCAAACTTCCTAATTCCAGCCAGCATAGGATGTGGCAGCTTTAGGTCAAAAGGCAAACTGCTGCACATGGCAATCCACCCAAATGTGTTACAACCAGGGGAGTGTTGTTGAGTTGAGTTGTTGAGGTCCCCTTGCCCTAGAAGCCCTCTTCTCCCTGTTTTGCTCAGCTCAGCATCTCGAAAGCACATTGGACTTTGGTTGTGGGCTGTGTGTAAAAGGAGTTATCAACAGCCAGCTCTATGCAGGGAGATTTTTATTCAGAGAATCTTTCTCCAAAGGTGTCATCCTGCTGACAGACCACTGGAGCACAGGTCTGCTGCTTCGGCTGCCAGGTCAGAAGTCTTGCAGTCCAGGTTAGCACTGAGCAGAAGTTTCTTTGGGTTCCCCAAAGTTTGGTGGCCGTCTCACACCTCCGTGACCTCAGGGTATTAATCAGGTTTCATGTGATCAGCACGTGCTTTACACAGGAACCTGGAGAAATAAACATACCTCTCTCACCTTTCAAATGCAGCGCTGCCTATGAGTTAAAATTAAAACCCAAGCCTACAGGTAACTCAGAGAACAAAGGACCCAAATAGTGAAAAACTGGTGAAAATACCATTTTACTTGTGTGGAGCTCCATCCTCAGTGTGCTCTCCAGCCACAGAGATGTTCTGTCATACCATTTGCTAATTGTTTCCAGTGTTTGATGTGAGTATTTTTGGCAGTTAGTTTGTCATGAATTTACACTTATTTTATCAACCTATCTTCAGCAAAACTGCACCCCCCCTCTCCCCGTAGACCTGTCAGAAACATAAAGATTACTCATTGCAGGTTTCCAAGAAGCTCCCAAAGCCAGCACTCGGAGTTTGCATAACAACCATTGTCAACTATCCACCTACAGCAGCTTAAAAATACAGATTTGAATGGGTGAAGAGGGGCCAGGAGTTCTCAGAAGGACAAGTCAGATTCAAGATTTTATTAATAGAACTGGAGGCGTTCTCATGAAGACAAAAACCACCCTCTTGTTATCTTTGCTGTCATCAGCAGTCACCTTTTCAAAAACAGGCAGGCTAGATGCAAAGTATTCCTGTAGATGAGCAAACAAAGTTGCTGCAGAAAAACACGACAGCAAGATGGAGAGCAGCAAGCACTGAGGATCACTGCTCAGGTCCTCCTTGGGAAGTGCTGGGTGTGCAACTGCCTGCTTTGTGCCTGTTGCCCCTGCTGAAAGGACCTCATTTATTTTTTCTAACATGATGCCATGCATTTCACCCTGAGAGAGCTAATTGCCAAACAAAGGGAGCCCACCAGAAGAACATGCGCAAAGCTATTTATGGCACAGGCTCTGGCACTCCCTCCAACAAAATAAAACAATTACATTAATTGGAGTGCGCAATAGGCACTCCCCAAAATAGCAGATTAATGGATGCAGATCAGCAATGGCTGTTGGTGAGATCAGGGAGCATCAGGGCACATGGTGGGAAGGGCAATGGGTTTCTGCCACGTTGCCGCAGGAGCACCCTGCCCACCCCTGCCTCCACAGCCAGGGATGGGGTGGTGGAGAGACATGGCCACTTCCTAACTCGGGCTTTACTCCTCAGGAGAGCAAGAGGTCCAGCCTCCCCAAGAGAAGACAAGCTGCAGCACAGCAGAGAAGGGGCTGCCCTGGCTGGAGAGTTTCCCATGCACTTGTGCCACCTTCTCCCAGGTCTCAGGAGGAAGGAGGGCCATCAAAGGTTTTGGGGGTGGTCTTGAGAGCCAAGGGTGCAGGCAGGAGAACCCAGAGGACAACAGGGACATCAGAGGCATCATCTGACCATGTTAGAAACCTCTGCTCTGGATAAACATCAACACTCACCGTATTTTCCGAGCCAAATCCACAGCCTGTTAGGTTCGCCATTAAGAACAATCCCTGCAACTTTCTCAGTCTTGCTGTTTACACAAGCTAGAGCTTTCATACATAAAAATCTTAAATGAAAACATTAAAGAGCAGCTGGTGCCTCTTGGAAAACTCATAAAAAGTCTGTTTCCAAACAGTCGCTTCTATACCATAAATTTCTGTATTTCTCACTCCCCTCGCTCCTTATTTCTAAAGACATTTGCATGAAAACAGGAACTTTGTTTATTAAAGAGTTCATCTGCTCCTGCTGTTGATTTCCCACCTGAAGCCAGAATCCCCTGGGTATGGCATCATTAGTGCAGGCTCTGGAAATGATCTTGAAGCCACAAACAGCAAGCTAGGGCTCCATTTGGAGAATAAACAGCAAGAAGACAGAACCTTTTCCACTGCCAAACCCTAGATCCTTATCCAGTTTTTCCTGGAGCAATATCCCATTGACTTCAGTGAGACATGGACCAAAATAAAGCTGTCAGCAGTTAGTGTTTCAGCCATTCTTCCCATTCTGCTCCTTACTCCAGGGCATTATGGACTCACCCTGTGCAGCAGGTCTAGGACACAAGAAGCCCTGCCATGGCATGATGCTGGTCCTCCCAGTGC
>JAVHNF010059584.1:1519-17450 GCA_034783455.1 Micropsitta finschii | reverse complement strand
CTTTCAAGTAGCATCACTGTCACCAGTCATGTAGGTGTTAGACTTGTTCACTCCTCTTTTCAGGACCTGGACTCAAATTCTTTATTTTCCTATGAAACATCTGCCCTCACTTGGCTTCTCTCTCGTCTGTAGTGCCATGTGTGTTCAACAGCCCACCCCCGCCTCCCAAAATTGTTAGGGTCTCCTTCCAAGCCAGCCTCTGCCCTCTAATTGTTGCCAGTGAGCGTGGCCAGAGTGAATTGTTTGCTGCGTGCAGTGGCTCAGCAAGAGAAGGAAATGATTATATCTAGTTATCACTGCCCTGTGCCTCCCTTTTGTAACAGTGATTCTGGAAACCAATACTGGCAATACTTCTGAACCCACAAATCCTAAAGGGATGTATAAAATGGGGGGAAGCTGCTACTTGAGAAATGTAATGGCATTGATGATGTTTCTGCCTGGATTTGAACAGATACTTACAAAATAAATTGGTTACTCTGAGACTGTTCTGTATTTTAAGCATAAACTCCTCACTGAGAGTACTTGCTCCTTTAAGAATTAACTCTTCTTAAAAAACGTTATTACAAATAGCTGCATTTCCCTCTCTGTCAAATGCAATTTCCATGAGTAAAGAAATGTTTGCATGCAAAATATTTTTATGAATGCACAATACCTGTTTAAGTGCTCTAACTTACAAGAAATGCGTGTGTGGGCAATAATGTAATCATTGTTTGCTCTTCCATAGGAAAACATCCAGACAGTGGCTTATACAGCAAGGGACCATCATACTCTGGTTATTCTGGGTATATCATGATGCCAAATATGAATAACGACCCGTACATGCCTAATGGATCTCTGTCGCCACCCATTCCCAGAACAGTGAGTTATCTCTTCCAAAGACCGGTTTTGGCAAGCTGGGTTTCCTCCTGTTCAGCCTTCAGTGTGTGTTCATGCCGGGTTTTTTTTGAGCAGCTTCAGTTATGGTGAAGGTTGCACTTCTGCTGCTCAGCGCCTCCGTCCACTGGAGTTTGAGAGCTCTTAAAGATGTTGCTCATGATCGCAGTGGAAAAGCCGAGATTAACGTCTGTGGTGTCTGACATCCTTTGAACAGGGATGGGGGCTTTGAGGGGGGAGCCGTGGTTTACGACTGTAGGATAGTGTATGGCGGAACGATGTAAATGCCATCTTTGTAGTGACTGGGACAGATGTGAATTTTCTGGCTTTAACTCTTTGTTTGTTGAGGAAAATTGAGGGCTGGAAGCAGAACTGCTAAAGTTGCTTGTCAGTAAGATGAAAAGATTGGATTCTTTTTTTTTTTTTCCTTCAGATGTGGCATTGCTCTTTGTTGATTGATATTTATTTCTGCCATCAGTTGCTCTGCATGAAGGCTTTATGTATCTGGCAGCGTTGCTTTGAAACACTGTCTGTATCTTCAGCCACAAATTGTGAAATGCTCGTTTAGGAATTAATATAAACCGTGCTGCAGTAGTTACAGCTTTCCTTTACATTATGGCAGGCACTGATTCTTCCAGGTTGGTCCCTCTGCTTCCATTGGTGTAGATGAATGTTCAATGGACTTAAATGTAGTTTTAATTTTAAGTAGTCAATCCCCGTTTATTTTTGTAATCCTCCTGGTATACATATAGAGGGATGGGGAGGCAATGTTAAAACAAGCTGTGGAAATTATATTAGTTGAACCAGAGAGGAGCGGGAAACAAATTTGCTTGTAGGCATCCTGCTGAAAAATCCCGCTGCAGTTATCACAGTGCTGTGATATGAGAAGTTGTATGCTGTTACTTCCCTGCGATAAAGCTGTGTTCCATGTTACTTGCTCTTAAATTTTTACTTGTCGGTCTCTGTCAAACAACTGGCATTATTTTGCTCATCCAACGTTCTTGATTTTTCTTCGGGTTGTGGCTTTTTCAAAAGCAGAAAAGGGGGGGCCTAATCTGTATTGGCAATTGACAGTAGCAAAGTGTGTTGAATTAGTGTGTGTTTGGATTTGGAATGACAGGGCAGTTTGGCACTGGGAAGCACAGGGACCTGTCCTCTGCATGTTACCATTTGTGTTTGAAAGGTTTGCAAAACCTCATGCAGTATATTGCTGTTCATAGCTGGGGGGGAACAGGGTGGGTTGAGTATAAATTACAGTTCAGAGGCCTACAGCCATTTAGGGTGAAGCATGATGACCATGATCTGTTGGTATTTGTTATTGTAAATGCTGCTGTACAGAAAACTTCAGTTTGGATGTATTGTGGGGACAAGCATGCAGCTTCAAGAGAGGGCACTGAAACTGAGGGCTCAAACCTTCGCCTTAGAGGCCTGGGAAACTTCAGACCTTTTTTTTACCCCCTCTTTCCCACGTTACCTTCCTAAGAAAGTCCCTAGTGCCGGTGCAAGGCTTTGAACAGCAAAATCCAGTTTAATTATTCACTGAGGATTTTCTCTGTGTATGCGTGCAGTGGGGCTGCTGCTCTGCACTGGTCTGGCATCAACACCCCCAGAATACTGGCTTCTTGTGGGAGGCTGTCAGCTCAGGTACTTGAGGAACTGTCCTACATGTGTACGTTGGAAGGGAGGAGGGGGAAAACACAGCTGCTTTCTAATTGTGAAGCTGCCTGCCGAACATCTGAGGGGCTAATTTAGTTCAGTGTTGCTCTTGCGTGTTCGAGCAGCACCACTATTTCGGTAAAATAGTGCTGTTGCAGGGCTGCAATGTTGACATAAGCCTGGAGTTCGTTCAGTTTAACCACAAGGCTACACGCTTGAGTTATTAAATATTTTTTTTTGTTTAATTGAACTATAATCTTTGTTAGTCTCCTAGCTGACAGCTGGGTTTTAATGCGTGCGAGATCAAAACGCTGCATCCAGGAGATGACACGCTCACTCATGGCCAACCACCGCTCCAGTGCCGCATGGTTCTGCCTGTTCACCTTCGCGAGGTCCCCACCACTGCCCCACAGGTTTGCTGTTGCTGTCCTTTCATGGGGGATGTGACCAGGGCAAGGAGCAGCCGAGATCAGCAATCGCTGGAGGTGGATGTGTCCCCTGGGGTGTCAGCCCCCAGCCATTTGTGCATGGAGCAGCCCTGCTGTGTGTACCTGCGCCCTTCCATTTGCATGACAAAGCCGCTTCTTGTTGATGCATCTGTTGCCTGGAGGTGTTAGGCAGGATTAAAAAGCCGCCCTGGGGCGCTGAATCCTTTTTTCACCTTGGAAAGACCCCGTTGCTTGCAAACTGCCTAGGGGATGCATCCTTGGGGGAATGCAGACAGACCCAAGACAGGGACCATCTATGACGGAGGCAGTCTTGGATTGCTATGCCATGGCAGAGAGAGCAAAGCTGTCTTGGAATAGGAAAAAAGTTACTTTCATCAGCGTATGTAGGAAAGCATCTTTAAAAACATCTTTTATTAAAAAGAGAAAAAAAAAGGCAAACACTTTGCATTGGTGCTTTGTAAAATTAAAAATACGAGTCTATAGTCAGCAACAATGTCTAATAAGCTATAAAAGAAAGAAACTGAAGTGTAATTTCAGTGCAGCTTTTGGAGGGGAAAGGGTGTATGAGGAGGATTTCAAATTTTCCAAAATCTGCTGTTATTAGAGTGGCCTCATCCTCCCCATTCTCCTCCTACTTTTATTTTTTTTATTATTATTTATCTTTTTTTTAATTATTTATTTTTTTTTTAAATTATTTTTTCATTTTACTAGCAACCAATTTGCATTTTACAAGTTGTATTTGTAGGAGCAGGAGAGTGTTAATTACAAGTTCAGGTACAAGCCTTGCACCACAGTTTGTATTCTTATCAGATAGCTGGGTAGGTAGGAAAGCAAAGCAGTTGGTTTGGGTGGCTGCAGGAGAAGTGGCACGTGATGGTACTGAAACCACAGCAACACCTGGTGTGCGTGCATCCTGTGTGCTGGAGATATCTTTTGGTGGTTGCTCAGCATTGTGGGGGTACTGAAGATGGGACACGGAGGCAGCTGCTTGTTTTCTAATGTGTGTGGGTTTTCTGACTTTTTTCGTTCGCAAGACTAGCTTTGGGGTAGCAAACCTTTCTTGTCTGTGTGGTGGGAACCTGGGTACAGAGGAGGTGACTGAAGAAGAATCATTTCTTTGTATCTTAAATTCATCCAGAAAATAACTTTGTCTTTGTTCCTCCCTCTTCCTCAATGAATTAAACTTCCTGTGGGTAGATAGAGGATTTCTGCAGCCTCCCTTTTGTCTGTTCTGTGTTGTTGGGGTCTGGGTTTGTTTGTTTGTGGCTAAACTGTCTCTTTGTAGCAGCTGGAGGTGTTAAGTGGGTTGGAGGATACAATCTATAAACACCTTACAGCCACTTGCAAACCACAGCATATCCATTTGAAAATGATGGAGAATTCTGCTAAGAGAGTTTGAATGCAAGGGACGATGTTTATAAGCAGCAGGGCCCCCTACCCTGCCCAAGTTTTGGATATTCCTTCTGTGCTTCTTTATGGAGAGGGGTATGGAGATAGCTCCTGTCTTGAAGAGTCCCAGGAGAAATTGTGCAGATAATATGGACAGGAGGAGGAGTGAGGGTAGAAATAGCAGGAATGAGTAGCTACAGAGCCTCAGTAAGAGGGTTTTGTTTCCCTCGCTGTATCTTGCGGTCCCTCTGAGAGCAGACTGGTTCACTTGCTTGTGGGGAATTTTTGGGACCCCAAGGGAAACTGCAGAAGGACATGAACCTGATTATTCATAATATTATCTTTTCCTGAGAGTTCGCTTTTGCTGACTGTGCAGTTGTAGGCGATGGCTGGGAGCTGTGGTCAGCTGAAAGCTCCCTGGCCCAACATGAAATGGGCTTAGTAGCACAGATGTTGGAGCTCAGCTCCTGCGGCCGAATCACACATCAGAAGGCTTTGCGCTAATTCCCAAGTTGGCATTGGAGCAGGATGCTCCAAGGGCTGTAGGCAGCTGTGGTCCTGTTGCATGTCTCTTTCTTCCCTCTGCAAACCCAGACCTGTGCCTGAGGAAATGGGTTGCACAGACAGCCGAGGGGCTAACAAGCTGGAGCTGCTCAGCCAGCACTGAAGCTCTGCTGCTTCACCCTGCACAGCACATGTCTTCTCAGTGTAGTTTAAACCATGCCGGTTAGTTCCTAAATCTTTCAAATCAGGTTCAGAGGAGCACAAAGCTTCCTAACTCTATGGAAGCAGAACTTGCTAGGGTTTATTTGGGTTTGCTGGGGAGGAATTTTATCACTATTTGCTGAGGGGCTCAGTGAGTTGCACCAGGGGAGAAGAAGAATCTGCGCAGTGCTAATAGAAGGGACCTCACTGCTGCAAATGCGTCTGTCAGCTGCTCTGGCTCAAGTGTCACAGCTGATCAGTCTAATGTACAAGCCAGGTCTCTGAAACACAAATCCAAGCCATGAATGGTTGTAGACCAAGTTTTGGTGGTGCCTTCTTTCTCCCCCTTAGTGAAAGTAATTCTCCATTTGGAAAATGGGGCCTATAAGTTGGCCTTTGTCTGAAGCTTGATCTGGTTGCTTTCGATAAGATAGCACGATCCAGGCAGAGTCTTACCAATGTCCATGTGGTCTTTGGGGATGTACTGGTGAAGAAAACAGCCTTTCTGCTCTTGCTGTCTTCTCCTTGTCAGGGTGAAACAATTAGCAAATCAACCTAATTGTGAATGGGCATATGGGGAAGGTTCTCCTCAAGCCACACACATGCAGCAATTGTTTGTGTGTGGCTTCAGTGGAGGCATAATCAAACTCCCCACCCATTACAAATTGTCAAAGTTGGAGCTTTTGTATATCAATATGTGTACATGTTTATGTCCTAAATCTCCTTTTTTCTATATATCTAGGAGCTAATTCAATATAAATTGTAAATGGCAGAGCTGCCGCTTACATTTTAAGGAGGTTTTAAAAGCAGAATTTTGTTTTGGTGCTGTGCCACCTCTTCTCCATCTTAATCACAGCCCAGAAAAAATGTTAATAAGAATAGCTTGCTACTGACTGCAAGTGCCAGCGAGGATATGGCTCAAGAAGAAAGCCTAAAGCTTCACAGGTTCAGGCATCAAAAGAGGAAAAGACTTTTTCCAGATACTTGCAGCCCTGCGTTGCTGCAGGCATTGTAAAGGCATTGTAAAGCCTGGGTACCGCAGGCCTGGCTCCTCCCGAGTACTTGACTTCTGTTTATAGTTAGGGAAAACTCCTTCTGATATGGGAAGGAAATAACCCACACAAAAGCATTTACTGCTGCTGTAATATTTCTGAAGTCCTATTAGAGAGAGGCATGTGCTTTGCTTGCTAGTAGTAAAATACTGTGTCTGGCAGGAGAAGGCAGATGAGCAAGAGTCTGCTTTAATACAGACACGGAACATTTTACAGCCTGAAGTCTGCATCAGATGGACTGCTGTGATGTCCTGTGCTGCTCTTAACGTGGATGGACACCATCCGTATCCAGTGTACGTCAGAGGGAAATGCTGCCACAAGCCAGGCAGTCTGCAGGTCCTCATCTTGGAGGAGTCAGGTTGTCCTCTTGCAGTGTTGCTCCAGTTGTATGTAAATCACTCCCATTTACCTCAAACCACCCCCACCCTGGCTATCAGGCATTTATCTCTAAGCTGGTTTTGGCTGTTGTGAAGACTGTTCTCATCTGGCTGTTGGGTTTGGTCCCTTCTTGCAGGACGCCAGGGAAAAGGCGGCGCAGCTGCTTGGTGTGCTGCTGCTGCCCAGGCAGTTGGGGATTAGTGTCTCTGTCACTCCGGCCCTTCATAAGCATTAGATTCACTTAAGAAAATTGCATTCAGAATAACTTAATCTAGCAACCCAACGGCTTCTATTTTGAGACTTGGATCTTGTGGATATGTTTATTTAGTTTGGGTTTCCCACTTCAAAGGAATCTGTCCTCTCAGCAAGAAAGTGATTGAGCACTTAAATAAAAATATATTCATTGAATCTTTGGTATTGAGCTAAAAGTGCAGTAGGGAGTTAACGTGTATGCCAACTGTGCTAATCAGCCAGGGATTGCCTGTTCTACTAAAGGGGAAGAAAAGTGGTCTGAACTGCCAGAGGAGAAGTGGCAGGCCTACCCCTGGCTTCTGGCAGTGCTACTGCTTACTGATGCTCCAGGTTGAGATGAAGGACGTAGAATATCTTTGTGATCTTCAAAGATACCAAATTGTGCCCCTAGAAGAACATTTTTATAGAGCTGAAAGGTCGACTCAACATTTGTTTGTTTGCTTTAAGTGGCTGGGGGTATAGGTAAGGTTGAGGCATAAAATCAATAGGATGAGCTTAGTCAGCAAAAATTGCAAGTGTAAAGTTTCAAGGCTTTGATTGAATATTTATAAAATGGGCAGTTTAACTTAAAACCTAAGTGTACTGTCGTCACCAGCTGTAACACATAAACCAGAGAATCGCTTCAGTTAGGAGTTATTAGGCAAGCTGGAGAGCAGCTAATTCCCAAAAGAGTCTGCCTATCCAAGCGCTTTCAGTGCTCTAGCCCTGCACTTCAAACAGCGCCGCAGAAGTCAGCAGGCAGGTCTGCTTCACCCAGGCCAGCGCACAGGGAGAAGTCCCTTGGGAGCCTGTGGTTGCATGCACATGTTTGCCACAAAGCGCTTTCTGAATGTGCTGGCACTTCGAATGAGCAGGGGTGCATGCCTGTGCAGTCGGTGCAAGGAAGCTCTAGTAAGGGCGCTTCCACAAAGAACCGAATAAATCTGTTTGTAGACCCCTGTTTTTAACTTCTCCTTGCTTTCTGAGTAGGGAAGCTTTAAAGTAGGCTGGAGCAGGCTGCTGCTGCACGTCCAGCATAGTGCCAGGCGCTGAACATGTTTGGTGGCCCTGATCTAAGAAGCCTGCAACCATGACTCATGGGAGCTACAACAAACCCTGTGGTGTCAGTATGGGGAGTGAGATTTCGCAGAGTTGAAAGGCGTGATACTGAAATCCCACTGATACTGATGGCAGCTCAGCTTCCCCCTTACCTGGTTTGAACAGAGTTTTGGATGGGGGTGCAGGTGTTATCCGAGGAAAGCCAGTCTGGAGATGGTCTGATTCATCATGCACAAAACCAGGGAACGTTTGTCAAAAAACAGGGAAAGGGAACATGAGGCTTTTGTTGGCTCACAGGTGGAGAGTGATGAGCTCTAAAAAGCTATCCTTGTAGGACCTGTATTTCTGGGTCAGGGTCCTCGTGACACTGGCTGCTCAGAGGCAGTCTCAGTAACTGGTCACCTAGCTATGATGTAAGGCTCTATTTCATCAATTTTCTGCCTTTCTGTATTTCAAAACTGCCTCAGAGATTTATCTTTGTGACCGTCTGTTTCTCTCCACAGTCTTGGCATATCTTCTTGCCTTGATCTTTCTTTATCCCTCCCAAATCTTGCATTGGCAAGCTTTGTGTAGCATAAAAAAAGTACAATATGGAGGTGATGATTAAAGGTGTCAACACTTGTCAAATGCAGACGGCACTTGGGGAGAAGGCCTTTTCCCTGCCGATGTGTTAAAATGCTGATAAATTGTGTCCAGCCATGCAAATGTGTTTATTTTGTTAAAATAACACAATCCAGTGTCTGTTTAGGGTCTCTAGTTTCTGAAGTTTGACTGGTGCTGTATCAGGTTTAGGAAGCTGCAGTTACAAATCTGAACAGTTATCCTTAGTGCTTCAATATGGTGACTCCTGTGAGCAATTAAGCTGCTCTGTAGTCCAGAACAACTCTGTTTTAAAGTATCCAAGCGAATAATCTGAACAATGGCTTTACACACTTTTAGTAATTTGCATTTGTTATGAAAAACAAAGTTTCCAGAACTGCTGGAAATCTCATTTCCACATATAACTTAAGTAAGACTCAAATAGAAAGTTTAAAACCATGAAGGGACGCACAATTGTGTCTCAATAACACACTGAGAAAAAAAAATACACCATTACTTCCATGGAACGAACTGAGACTACAGCTAAAGCCATTAGAAACAAATCTGGATCTTCTAATGCTTTTTTGTTTGAACTAGTGCAATGGAGTTCATCCCTGCCTCAATGTTGATAGTGTATTTAGGGGCTTTTTTGGCTGTAAGTACCATAGCAGGAGCCAATTCTTAAGGTTTAAACAAAAAAAAAAATACAAATTTGAAGAACCCCTCCCTCATCCATCACTTAAACCTTACATCCATTACTTAAACCTAGGAATTACAAAGATACTCATTGTCCAAATAAAGGTCTGCTACCACTATCACCTAGTCATGTATTACAGGAGTTATTTGTTTTTTACAGTTTGGGGCAAGAAAGTTAGAACATATTTCATCTTCCCAACAGAGAACACTGATGCTGTGAGTGACAGCACATTAAAATCTAAAGCCTTGCAAAACTACTAGACCTGCTTAATATATATTTTGAGCAAGCAGTAGAAAACAATCTTGAAACAGGTTTAGACCATTATACATGATGTTTAATCACTAGTCCAACAACTTGATTCCTCAAAGGGGAGGAACTGCGCTATCAAGTTGTGACATGGCTCCATGTCACTTCACAGTACAAGACTGTCAGAAGTCACAGTGAATATCCTATTTGGCATGCAAAGACAAAACAGTCTCACAAAACAAGTCAAGAAAAGCCTACAGCTCATAGTTTTGACACAATCATCTGAAAAAAGTGATGTCATAATTGCATACATGTCTCACTAAATCAAACACTTCCAAAGCTTAGAAGATACTGCTTCAGCAGTATCAGCAACCTAGATTTTCTCTAAAACATTTGCAGATGATGCACACTCTGTGATTTAGTAACACTGCACCCACATATGTTAACCTTAAAAAGCAGCAGGGGGGAGGCCAGCCTTAAGTGTTAGAAGAGCAACCAAAATAAGTCTCTGGAGCGTGATCTTCCACCAAGAAGTAGAAACAAACTGCTGAGTTTTTGGGCTATCCTTCCTCAAGTCTCCTTTCCTGTCCTCCTTATCTGCATCTTGCCTGTCAGAGAAGACAGAAAACCTGTGTGGGTACAGGTAGGTTGTGCTTGCTGAGGGCTTGAGAGCATTTCTTGAAGAGGTACAGTTCTCCCTCACGTGCCTCTTCCCACTTGGAAGGACCACTCCAGGTGCTCAAAGTGCTCCAAAAGCTCCACAGCAAAAACACCTCTGTCTAGATTTCTTTTTTTTTTTTTTTCTGGACAATGACCCATTCCAAGCCACAGCTATGGCAGTGCCAGACAAGAAACATAACATTAACAGCTTCAGAGACTGCAGTTTCTTCTGAAAAACACATTACCAAATCTATGTCCAACAGCTTTACTTACATATAACATATGAATTCACAACTTCAGAACTGCAGTGATGTACATGTTGCGTGTCAACACACTTACATAAAACAGACCACACCAAATCTATTACTGAGAATTTTCATAAGTCTCCCATAATGCCTTGTAATACCATAAGAGGCACAGTTTGTTGTGGGGCTCATTCCTGCTAAGGTTCTTACAGAGGAATGCCAAGAGGTAAATTTAACATCAACCATTTACTATAAACTGAAGTCTTAAAGGTGCATCCACATCAACGTTTTAATGCAGATCAGAAGTGCCCATGTAAAGCAAACTTCCTTATTGAACCTACTGACTGCACATCATGAAGCAGTTCTGTAGTGGATGAACTTTTGGATTTCGGGGGTGGATTTCTTTTGGACAGAACTGGACTGTCAGACATAAAACCCGGAGCACAAACAGCACACTTCAACACAAACAGGCATTGAGTCCATGCAGCCAGCCTGGAATTAGTTCAACTCCAAAAACAATCAAAATAAAAAATTACTTTAAAAAAATCCCTGAAATGCAAACAGTACAGACACCAATTCCTCCGCACCAAACACTGAGTTCTACAGACACCACCCTGTCAGACCCTGCTACTTGCTAAGGCACACAACAGCTCTCCTGTTCCAGTGCTCTTGAAAGGAGCCTATTAGTCCACATCCAGCTCATCTAGAGGGGTTGTGGCTTCCTGCAGCCAAAGAAATCCAACTCCTTGGTTTTCCCATCTTGTACTTTCTTGGGAGTTGCTCGCATACCAGTGTCTCACATCCTAGAGAACCAAAATCAGGTTCTGTACGCACAGTCCTGACTTTGTGATGCAGCATCATCTAGCAAACCCATCATCTAACAATGACATGGATACAATGCTGTTAGTTCTCTACAGTAAAGCCACATGAATGGATTAGAGTTTGATTCAAACTAAATCTCATGTGCCACAGGAAGGCATAAGCAAGTAATGGAGAAAATACGCCTCTCAACATTTTGGGGGGTTATAATTTATCCACAGCACTGGCCACCAAGCCCCACTTATGTGTTAATTCTTCCTCAGGAACTTGAGCTCCCAGGGCTTCTACTACCTCAAAGGGCGCTTGTATGAAAGCAAATACAGAGTTTCTCCACTGCACAGGCCTAGCAGAACATTCAATACAAACCTCTTCCCTTATCCAGTTACCCAGTAGAAGCCCAAGCCTTATTCAGAAATTCCTTGATACATAACATACTGCTCTGCACAGGTCAATTCTAGGAACACAGATAATGAATTTTAACATATTTTCACAGACATTTCCTAAAAATGTATTGATCAGATCCCTTGTATCCAAGAACAGTATTCACGAAGTCTCAAAAGACATTCAGAGGCCCACAGTGCCTTAAAGCAAGCCAAAAGAAGCAGAGAAGCAGGTGATTCCCTAAAAGACATAAACTGTCATAATCAAAAGCATATTTTGCAAGGAGATCCACAGGTTCAACTGATACCAAGTTGATTAATTCAGAGCATATCCTATTTATGCAGTTATCAGCTACTGAAAGCTGTAAGAGACAATAAAATTAACTTGACCAGTTTATTTGTTCACCAAACAAGCCTGTAGCTCCCCAGATCTTCCTGGAATTTTTCACAAAAGTTGACATCACACTTGCATGTTCTCATTCTCAGGTAACAGGGTAGTTTTATACCCTGCGAGTCTGCATAGCCTCTCGTTTAATTCTGCTGCTTCATGTTAGTTTTTAGATGAATACTATTTGGCCCTGATCCCCTTGTCAGTTTGAAACTGACAATACTGAAGTGATTACTGAAATAATTATTACATCTGATCTATCAAGAGTTTATGATTCTATTTTCTTCAGTAACCACTTGGGGGAAATGGAAATGTAATCTTTTCTCAAGCCAAAGGTTATCTTATTTCCCCATTCCACTAGGTCAGCTTCTTGAGAATAACAAAGTTCTAAATGAGCCATCTGAATTAAATGCATCATCAATTAAAGAACCACCAAAGAAACAGAAAGGTAGAGCAATTCTCAAATTGTTCAGAACAGCTATAGTAACGTAACAATGCAGAACTTCTCATATATGCTATGCTACCATTAGATCTAATGGATTAACAAGTAGATACGTTGTATCCTTGCATAAAACTCAGAACCTTCTTAATCTAGGTGCTCAGCCCTAATAACTGGGGTTGGACAAGGTGACCTCCAGAGGTCCCTTCCACCCTCAACCATCCAGCTAGCACCTATAGATTTGCCAGCCAACTCCTCCTTGCAGTCAAGCACTGAGGACAGTTATTCTAAGAGCCAAGACAGTCACAGTCTTACTCTTGCCTCTGTCACTCCATGTTTACAATAAAAATCACTTACACAAGATCACCCTCTAACCCTCAGTCACCCAACTTGGAAAACACTACAGCAGCTTCAAAGCTAGCACCCTGCCAGTGCTGGATGACAGCTACCCAATAATGTCAAGAGGCTTCCACAAGGCCCTTCAAAAGACGAAACACAAAACCCTTACTCATGCAAGCATAGAGTGGCAGCTAAACAAAGCAGAAAAATAAAAATCACCATTTCTCTCCAATCCCAAGGAAAAATCTGCAGCCAGAGGCTTCATGGTAGAAAGCTACAGGACTTCCCACAACCCCTTCTGCAACTTGTCAGCTGAGGCCAGTATCAGATTCTGATATCACATCAGAGATTCAACAAGCAGCTGGTACCACAATTCTTCCATCAAAACCAAAGCTGCTTTAATGCCTTAAGGAAGCATCATAGCTTTTATTTTTTCAAAACACAAGATCACATTTAGAAAAAAATCTGGCAGCTCTGATATACTACTGTTAACAAACATGGTCAAGCATCCGTATCACAGATGCAGAAGTTACATCCTGCATAAAGAAGCACTCCTTTTCCCAGGAGTACATGAAGGGATTATCAGGACACAATACAAGGCAGTGAACACCAAGAGGAACATGGGAAGGGAGAGAGCAGGTAGGAAGGTACCTTTGATGAATGAAAGGTAACTAAACAGTCCAAAGGATTCACCTGAGCACAGGGAATAAAACCACTAGCACCAGAACTACAAAAAGTTAATCACAGCATTCTAGTCGAAGGCATCCCAACTAAAACAACAGTGACATGAAAAATAACCAGTAAGCTCCATTAAACCATAGTTTTTAAAAATAGCAGAAAACGAAAAGAAATACACAAACAGCACGTACAGACATTATGGTAAAAGGCAGCTACAAGTTAAGACATCCAAGTTAGGCTACAGCACACCAGAGATTTGTGCACTTCCCTTGACCCTGTTACTCTTCTCATACAGTTGCAGCTATCTAGAGAGTCACTGCAAGTCAGAACCCTGCTTCAGCATCTTGTTTGAAGCTTCAAGTATAGGTCAGAGGTGGAGAAGCAAACAGCAGAAACAAAGGATTCAGTGTGGAAGAACTTGTAAACCTACACAGAACATTCCAATGCTTACAAATTCCTATTGAAGCTCAACCTCAACACTACAAATTCTATTACTGTACTCACAGGTATATTCTGCTGTATGCATGAAGTGTCTAATACTATTTACACTTCCGGTCTTGGCTATAATTACATTATGAGTGACTTGCATATACTTACAAATAACAAAACTTTGTTTCACTTGCATTGCACTTTCAACAACTTTTTCCCTGTTTGCACATCACAAGTAATTCAAGATCTCCATTAAGATTAAAAGAGTAAAAGTGTGAACTAACAGAATATTTGCTTCCTAAAAGTGACATTATGTTTTGCTAAACACACAGGTCCGCAAGGTACAGATTCAGCCCTACAGAGAGTCTGCATACCAGATCTGAACATCACTAATCGAAGAAACAAACCTGTGTTTCACTACATTACCCAACACTAAAATTGCCTTTGAAAAACTAAAACATAGATTTTTGGTCTCATGAAAGTGAAACCTGGGTAGCAGTGTTTGCTGTGCTGTATATATTTGGTGTTCCACAGCACTTAACACCAGATGTTTAAGAAGGAGTAAAAGAAAGAGATGAAACTAACTCAGAATCTCCCTAACCATCATGAACAACCACAGCCAGTAGTTTCCAAAACAGGACCCTTATACTGCAGACACCTTTCCTCACTTTGTAGGCATGGCCCTAATAAAATGCACCTGGAAGTACAGATACTATTCTCAAAAACTATAAGAACTACATCAGAATAAACTTTCAGGTTGTCAGGGAAGTCATTCGAATAGCAGAAGTGCTAGGAGACAAAGAACAAAATGTGTTTTGGGGACGCTGTGTGAAGTAACAGACTATAAAGAATTACAGACAGTTACTGAGGAGAGGCATACCAACTGGCAGAAAGAGAGAGAAAAAGGAGTTCTAAGATGCACGAAAAGAGATCAAGCAAGATCACACACACAGAGCAGATCATCTGGAGATAAGGAAGGCTGTCAAGTGCAAGCCAGGACAAGCAATACAGGCTAAAAATGCCAAGTGGCAGCAAAACCAGCAACCACATCTAAAACATACACAAAAAATATGAGATGAAAGTGTTTGAAACAGGAGTTCCTGTCTTGACTACACATGCAGAAAAAAATAACAGAAGGTGCATAATAAATACTTTAAGATAATCTTAAGTGTTGACTAGCAATAGGAGGTAAAGACCATACGTAATAAGCAAAATACAACGAAAGTAAACAATCACCAAGCCACTACCAAAGCAGTCTACCACATGGTACACGTGAGAGAAAACAGGAGACGCAACACATGGCAACGCACAATCGTAAAAAGATAAGGGACCAGCAGTTATTGCAGAATGAGGGAAAGATGAAAACCAGCCATAACCAGGATACACATGGAACGTGGAAGAAGCCCACAAGCTACTTTTGTCTAGATGCATTTGGAGGAAAATAGATATATTCAAAAGAGCAACAGGCAGTAGGAACACACAAAGGTGAAGCAGGAGAGGGAGAGCTGATTTATGGTAGGGCCAGAAGGAGAAAAACCACAACAGTCTTTGAAGAAGAACAGAGCCCCTGCAGAGTGAGGGAAGAGGCTGGGGAAGCGACGGGAAGAGGGGCACGGGGGGGAGGTGGTGGTGGTGTCCCAGACAGCCGCGGCAGAGCGGGGCAGCCGCACGCGTGGAGGGCCGGAGGCGGATGACAGCGCCAGGCGAGAAGGCAAGGTGCCGGCGGCTTGCCCGGCGCCCTGTGCCGCGGGGAGCGGCTGCGGAGGGGGGAGGTAGCCAGCCATGTTCGGCGGGGGCAGGGATGGCGGTGACAGGCGAGGCCCGTGCCCGCGGGAAGGGCTGCGCCGAGCTGGAGGGCCCCGGCCCCTCGCTCACCTGCTGCACCCCCAGGAAGTCGTAGAAGTTCCGCGGCACCTCCTCCACCAGGTCGAAGAGCTCCAGGTCGCCGCTGTCCCAGGCGCGGACGCGGGGCGCCGCCAGCCCCAGCAGCGCCAGAAGCGGCAGCAGCCGGAGGCGCGGCGCGGCCCGCTGGCGGCCCATGAGCGCAGCCCCGGCGGCGGCAGTAGCGAGGACGTGGCCGGGGAGGCGCCGCTGCGGACACGCACGGCCCGGCGGCAGCTCCGCTCTGACGGGATAGACAGGCCCGGCCCTGCCGAAGACGAACGCCCACAGCCTACTAACGGTACCTGGCGGGGAGCAGGAGAAGTTGCGTCCGGCCGCGCTGACCGCCTGGATGTAGA
>JAVHNF010059580.1:6307-17060 GCA_034783455.1 Micropsitta finschii | reverse complement strand
TGCTGCGTGCATTGGTGTACAGGCATCTCAGGGAGCGAGCAGAGCACGCTAGTGGCACCCTTGGGAGGCGGGAGGTCCTCTGAGTTTCTAATGCTCCCGTCATCTTTCCACACATGCACACAGTGCTATCCTAATATTCTCATATGCTACAACATTACATTGTGTCTAGAGATCACAGAGTCACTCTAGCAGAGCTACTCCACAAGAAGCAGTGATGCCATGAACAAATTACCTCCTCTTTTCTATTGCTGTCAGTGCCCCAGGCTGGGAAATGAAAGGTTTTCATCTATTCTGAAACCAGTGTTGATGTGCTGCTGTTAGGCTGTGATGCGCAGCAGTAAACAGTCTTCTAGATATAAGTCAGGACTGTCATGCAGTTAGTGCTGTATGAGCTCTAAATGGCTTTATACACTACTTGAGTTCCACTTTTGGTACTCAGTTGGAACTGGGAGACTATGGTACAGATTTTTTTTGTCCAGCTTCCTAGTGGATTATTGGGAAGAGCTAAGGATCTGTGAATCAAGTTACCTGCAAGGTACAGAGGGCTTTTAGTTCTTGCTTTAGGAAGCAAAACAATGGTACTGTTTCAGTTAGAGACTCACATAGGTAATCAGCTATCTGTCTTTTCAGTGCATCACCTAACCTTTCTGCCTGTCTCACTGTTCATTGCCATTGTGAGTCTGTTTTGTATTTAGCATGGTGGCCCACCTACTCTTATTGTCAGATGCAATTAATGTCACAGCATCCAGAGGAAGGAATGACATTTGAGAGCTGGCTGCACAGACTTGTTCTCTCGTACAGTACGACTGGTTAACTCTTCACTTCTTTTCTTGCCTAGCCTTTCCCTAGCTTGGGAACTCCATCTGAAATATGTGCCAGCTGAACTGGTGAGGTGAATCGTTTCAGATGCAAGAGGTAATAGCTTGAGCCAGTAACACATTACATCTATTTCTGGGGTTTCTCCCTACCTAAAGAGAATAATGCAGCATACTATATGTAGTCAGTGTCATACCGCTCACTGCATGTGAGTATGGTACAACCAGGCTTTTAGATCTGTCATATAAAATAGAATTTGAAACCTTTAGCCAGCAGCAAACTGCGCTGTCACAGTCATTAGACTAAAAACCATGGGATGTGCATTAGAGATTGTTGTTAAAGTATATTCTGTCTGACCACAGCTACAGGCAGTGTCTTTCTGAAGCAAGAAATAAATCATCAGAATGCAGGTCTGATTTAACAGCAGAAAGTCAGGAGGAGGTTTTATGCTGTTTACCTTAAAAGGGATGGGGAACCTTTTTTTTTTTTTTGGTGTCTATAATTGTTCTGAGTTCATGTAAATGTTTCATTATTCAGTCCATGGTGCTCTGCCCATTTCCCAAAGGCAAATGTTGTTTCTGGAACTGGGATATCTCAAAATGATAAGCAAGGTGTTGTTTCTTTGCAGAGTGGTTTGCTGGTGTTGCTTGAGAAGACCAGCAAATCTCTTATACAAATCACAGTGGACAGAGCTAATTGTAGCTGCTGTCACAATCTGTCCTTGTGTGCCTTGCCAGGAGAGCACCATTGCCTGATGACTGAAATGAAGTGCTGAATCCTCTCCAGTTCTTAGTTCCTTCCAGTGATCAATGCTCCTACCCCTCAATTTCTTGCGTTGCAGGTACAGCTCCCTTATCTGGCACCTGGAAGCAGAGGTATTTGGTATCCCACAGGCTGACTGCCTCAGGATTATGTCACCTATACCACACCTGTGCTACACCTATGCCACAGTTTGCTGAAATGCATAGTGTATCAAATCCTTAACAGATAGTGAATTCATATTCCTGGAGTACAAGAAGCTCCTGAATACAGTTTAGTTGCCTTGATATTTACCAATCTTTCCTTTTTGTTTCATATCACAGGCAGTTTTTCCAGTAATCTTGCTTGTGATAGTGGAACATCTTTTTGTTCAGGATAGTAGCCTCCATTAGTAAACTCTGTCTCTTTCTAAGAAGGTTAGCCTAAGTCTTTTCATTACTATTACTCTGGCAATAGATCATGGAATTTCACAAACAACAAAAAACAGAGAGAGTCAATTCAAAGTCAGTGGTGTTATTATCTTGGCAGAACCCCTCCTATTCCATAAAAGAGGTTGCATTCAGCTTAGTGGCTTTCTGTCATAGTCCATTAAGCAAAATCAAAATTAATCAATTTCTTCATTTCCAGCTGTGATAATTTGCAGTTATCTCTCTGACATATGGGCTCCATTTATCTTTAGAAATTCTGCTTAGGCTTGTAGCTTTCATTTTAGCAGAGACTCAACAGCCTGAGTCCCAGATACATACGCTGTTTCGTTTGTACCAAGAAAATATCATTCACAATTATTTATGAATGAACAAATGTAGACAGAATTACATCTACAGCATCTGGCATAACAGGGACTTTAATCTTGGGAGGGTCTTTGAAGGCAGTAGTAAAAAACAGTGCATAGCTGAAAAATCTTGGTGATGTCTGGGTTCATAGGCCCTTTTATGATTTAGGTCTGGGTGTTTCTGTGGAACTATTGAATGTTTCTTTGGGGTGTAGGCGTAGACTTAGTATTGCTTTTAAAATGTGCACACATAATGACATTTCTGCTTTTATAAACTATCTCTCCAGACACAAGCACTCTAAATGATAAACAAACAATGCCATTCTTTTTGTCCTTTTCCCCCCCTTTTTTTCTCTTGTATGGTTGGAAAGCCAGAGCCATCTGACACTCTGGTGGCAGAAATTGAGTTCAGATGAGGAGCGTGCTCTTTATTCAGTGACCCACAACAGTTAATGGTCAAAAGGATGTGTTCAGCTTTTCGCTGTACAATCTGTGGTTTGGGATGGCTGTTCCCATTTCTGAAATGGAAAAATGTTGGTGCTCTTTGCAAATTAAACCAGTATTACAGTAAAATAAAAGTTTAAATATCCCTGCAGCTTCACTGTGGCCACTTTTTCTGTCAGCTTTGTTCTGAAAAGCAAAGAGATTACATCAGCACAAGCAAGTTTAGAGTGTAGCTATTACCTTTAACAGTGTACTTATATAGTCATCTTTCTGTTGTTTGTATGCCAGTTTTTATGTAAATACCTTCCAGAAACGCAGTTGTAGCATTTCACCTACTTACTTTGAGAGTTGGTATCTTTAAACTGCTCAACATAATATCCTGTCCTTCTCCCATGTTTTTCCTGTTAACATTATTGATGGAAGATGCTCAAAGGAAACTGCTCAAGGCCGAATGCATCTGGGATGCAGATGGACGAGCTACACCGTGGGTGCAGTGACATGAAGCATGCCCTGCACTAGGTGGTGCTGAAGGAAGAAACTGCAGCCTCCTTAGTACTCCAGCTGCTGCCATTATCTTTTAAAATAGACTTCAAATTGATTCTGAGACAGAAGTGGATTTCTTAGATTTTGAATGAGGAAGGGGATCTTGAGAAAAACGAGACAAATTCTGTAGAAAGTGTCTTGTTTGTACTAAGGGGTTGCCTGAATGTAAAATTGTGTCAGCTGTGCCTAAGGGACCTGAAGCCCTAGGTAGTATGTCGCTGTATCTGTGCCACATTTTCTGCTTTTACAGGGATTTATGAAGATCCCTGAACCTGTGCAGCCATTCAGAGCATCAGGCTTTTCATACCTTACCTAAAGAAAAGGGAAGTTTCAGAAATAGGTGCTTTGCTCATAAGCACTTTTGAAAATCATGTGGATCCTAAACTATAAATTGAGAAGCCTAAATACAGCTGCTTCTTTGGAGAATTGTGTTCACACTTTCCCAGTCTGATTGCTTTCGCTCTTCATCTGAGCGCTGAGTGAGGCACATAGGTAAAAATACTGTGATTCATAAAAGTGCTGATTACCCTCTCCTTTTACTGACATCAGTGAGAGTTCAGATTATTATTAATTCTAAAGACTGAGGTTCTTTTACTTGGATACATCATGTTATAGTTTGTACATATTTCAGTATCCTTGTTTGAAAATAGTGGTCATAATCACTTAGGTCCCTTGAGATGACCCCTCTAATCTTAATTGACGAGGAAGTGGCTTGAGTTATCTTGATGCTTTCCAGATAATGTTTAAACAAAGAATGTCTGCATTATTGCTTTTCAGTCTGAAATCTGCAGATCTAGTACTAGGGAGGAAGCCTGGAAAACAATAACCCCCTTGTCAGAGACTCTGGTTTCTGTTGGGAACGGTCACTTGGCCTGTTTAGTTAATAAGGCCCAGAAACCTTCTAAATTAGAAAGAGCAAAGGATGTTAGTTTAGAAGGTCAGAGGGTTAACAATGGAAGGGGCAGTTGTACTCAAGGTTATTTTCTAAGCAAAGTTTAGCAGGACAAAACAATGATGGGAGAAGGATTGAGCAAGTTAGAACACCTACGGCTTATGTATTCCTAGATGTCATCTTCGGGGAGTATAAATTGTCATAACTTTAGCGAACTAGTAGAATCATGGTTGCTTTTATTGGTAGGGAGTAACTCCAAACCCTTATACTTATTATTGTTTTGAAATAGGCTGATGAAAAAGTTTTCAAAAACATTTGGAATTTTAAATTGAATTAGTGGATGAGATCCCTATTTCCTGGTTCTAATTTATGTGGAATGCTAAATATTCTGTTGTGTTAGGAAAGAGAAAATTAATTTTCTTCATCTTCTTTTTGTCTGCCAGATGTAGTGGAAAGCTTTTGAATTTAGCATATACACAAAGGTCAGGGCACCAGAGTAAAATCTAGGATTGTGCAAATGGCATGGCCTTTATAGCTTCAGGACATGGCCCTGTTGGGAGTTCATTCCAGACCTAAATGAGAATATATTCCTTTGAATTCACTCATTCTTCTTCTGGACATTTGGAAAAAATAACACAGTCCTCTATCCCTGGAGACGAAGATCCTCTAAGAGTCTCCAAATGCCATGCATCAGGAGGTCCATCTGCCTGAGGAAGTAAATCTTAATAGACCTGTGCTGTCTTCAGAGAAGAGCTGACACAGTTTGATTACTTTTATATTGACAGCTATGGCTTTAATGCCTTTTGTTCAAGCAAATGAGACTTGCAGAGTTCCCTAAAGCCTCTGTGAAAATCACTGATTTCTGACACGATGATAACCCCTTCACGAAAAAGAAACAACTTTTCTGCATTAGTGGTTACAGGGGGTGTTTCCAATATCACAGTGAAACTTCAGCACTGTCACAACACCCAGTATTAAGGCAGGGCTGGGTAACACACAGAGCACTGCTCCCACTTTTCTAGCGTGGTTCAATTTGTTATGACCACAAAGGGACACTACCAGGCATAGCTCAAAGGAAAGGCTGGGGTTTAAAAGCTGCTTCTTCAATACCACTACCCCTTGCCTGACTCAAATGCACATTTGGAGCCACCTACTAAATACATAATATGAGCTATTTATTTAAAAGCCTCTGGTAGGGGAACAGTAACTTCATTCCTGACTGTTGGACATAGCTGTGAAAACTTATTTGGATCAGAGATAGTTTGATTTTTATTTCCTAGAGATCTACTTAGACCAGTGTGTCCCAGCCTCAGGAGCCCAGGAAGTGCCTGCCACAGATTCTCTGCTCTCCTAGCCTAGTTTTTGCCTTATGTTGCTTGTGAGCAAGTGCAAGTGATTTTACTGCTTAAAGAGCTTTGCATTATCTTGGCCGAAGCAAAGGAACTGGGCTGAAGGGAAGTATCCCCAAAATTAGTTGCATCACCCTGAATACACTATTTCAGTCAGCTTCCTTCGGTAAAGGACAAACTGGGGAAAGAGAGCTGCCCTTGATTCATAGAATCACAAAATCCATCAAACATGCATAAGGCTCTTCACAGAGGATGACTTTCACTCCCAGGCCATTCTCAACTGTAATGGAGTCTGAAATTCAATACATTCTTTTTTCTTTTTCTTTCTGAAGTACATTATTCTACCCCCAAAAGCATAAAGCTCTGTTTAATGACGTCAATAGATTTTTTTTTCCCCTTCCCATACAAGACTGTATTTTAAACCTGCAGATCATTAATGTGGCTTCAAAACTGTTACTTTCTGCCCTGTTGCTTTATCTGAACCAAAGGGGCTTTGGGACTGATAACTCCCTTTAAGCTGCCAAGCCACATGCAGAATCTGACTTTTGGGAGACAGAATTGTTCAAGGCAGCTGGTGATGGCTGGTTTGCTTTTTCCTGTATAAATTCAGACAGAAGCTTGTTTCTCATCTCTTTTTAAAAAAGCCTCCCTATTATCCTGTTGTTCTTTTCACCAAAGAAAATTGAATTTTCATAAGGCAACAAGCTGAGATTCCAGATCATACAAACCCTCTGCTTAACTGTGCTTTTAGTAGAAATGTTGCTGATATGACTTGGTATTTGGGTTCTCTAAAGAATCCAGAAAAGCACTGGGTTTCTGAGAAACCTATTAAATCCTCCCCTGCTGCCATCTGGTGCCAGGAGCAAGTAAATTCCTGTAACTCTTCGAAGAGTACTACTTACTACACTGATCCTGTAAAGCTGATCAGCATTATCAGCAGGTGTACTAGTGTCTCATTTCTCTGCCTTTCTACTCCCTCCATTACAAACTGTTTGAAATGAGGCTCAAAACCTGAAGATAAATTAAACATGAAGTACAATTAGTAAATGCTTGGGGGACAGTATGATGGAGGAGACTCAAACTTTCCCTTTCAAAGCAGCACAACCAATATCCATCTCCACTGACTTGTACGCATACAGCATGGGCAACAAACAGAAACTAGAAATCCACGAATATTCACAGAGCTATAGCTTTGCTGGGATCACAGACACATGACAGGATAGCTGAGGCTAAGCTTTAGAACCAGAAACCTTTTCTCCGGTGCTCACAATGATGCAGTTGCCATTTCCTAGCACAGAGTAATTCACTGCTCTCAGTCCAGACACAAAAGTGAAGAGGTACAGCTTGGAAACAAGGAAAATAACAGAACAAACCAAGGAAGCTGACAGATTTGTATGTGGGGGTGGAAGAATCAGGAGGAAAGGACAAATTCTGCAAAAGAGAGAAGCTGTAACTAGGAAATGAGGATAATATATTTGGAGTAGAATAAGAGGAAAATTTACTGGAAAATACTTGAAATTCAGGAAGGAGACTGGACACTATTGAAGAGCTGGACGGATGCAGGGAAGGAGGTAGTGAGAGAGAGAAGGACAAGACTGGAACTTAGGAACCAAAAGACAGAAAAACAGCCATTACTGTAAAATACACTGTGAAAAAAAAAATAATTAAGATTAAAAACTACACACACAGGATGAAGCCCAAGAGAGAGAACCTGAGACTCTGATCTATAGCTGAAAGACTGGAAATAAGTGCTTGTGGCTAAATGGCAGAAGGAGCTTAGAGAGAGAAAGGGCTGTCAGAAAGGAGACACATTGGATTTTTGTCAAGAGAGATGTAGTAGACAAGCTGATATTGGTGATCATGGGGACTAGGATGGGATCATCCCTTATCAGGTCTTTTCATGGCTCTCCAGTTTTTGGTTTTGGAGAGAGGTGTTTTGGGGGTTCATTGGGGCTTTTTTTACAGCAGCTTTTGTTGTGAAATTTCTGGCTACTCTCCTTACTAGCCTGAGCACTCAGAGATATAAAGAGTGCAAACTTGTGCATAAACAGAGCAGGCAAAGGTTGCAAGAGTAAGCAGAAAAGTGTAATTACTTTCCTGTGGTCCCACAGCAGGATAGTACCAAAATGAGGAACAGATTCAGATTCCTTCTCCCAGCTCCGGTGCCCAGTTTCCCAGACCCTGCTGACTTCTTCATTTCTATGCAGCATATAGAACAGACCAACTAACAAGACCAGCACCACTCCAGCAAAACACAGATCCATGTAGGGAGGCATAAACTCCTCTGCCCGCAGTCAACTGAAGGGACGAAACACATCTCTGGTTCACGTTCCATGTAGCCACAGCTGTCACAAGCTCTGTGTCCGAGCTAGTAACTTCGGCTTAGAAGAAGAAAATGGTAGATTGACAACATCACCCTAATGTGGCTGGAAGAACTAAGCTGTCTTTTATCCACTCAGGTTACAGCTCTAACAGAGCAATCTATTTCTCTCTAGAAAGATATATGTCTCTGAAAAACATGGTGCCTCTTGCAGCTACATATCCACATTGCAATGAGGATTTGTAAAGCCCAAGGTCCAGTACATCTGTCATATTTTCCCCCTACTTCATTTGTCTCACAACAAACCATCTAAAGCATGGCTGACATGGCATTTCCTACATAGTTACAGCAAATGAATGAATTCTTAGTTCATACTATGATCATGAAAAGCTCTACAAGAGAGTTAGGTAGGCTTTAACAAGTAGTTACCAAAGAAGTAATGAACTTTAATTAATTAATTAATATTAATGAATTAATGTACAGCTCATTATTTTATATATCTGAAAAAAATACATCTAGCTACAGTTGATTTTTTTTTTCTTCTAGGAAACATTTCACAGGACCATAGAATTCTTAGCATTGGAAGGGACTTTGGGAGATCATGTAGTCCAATCCATCTGCCAAGGCAGGGCCACCTAGAGCAGGTTACGCAGGAATGCATCCAGGCAGGTTTCTCTACTTCATTTTAAGCTTCACAAAAAGCATTCCAATTAATAATAACAAATAATAAAGAGGAAATCAACAGCAGTTGCTACAAATGAATTCTGAGAACTGGTAATGCAGATTAAAAAACTTGTGTTTCTGTGTGGATATATACAGGAATAACATTAACTGAAACAGCTCGGGCTGGGAGTCTGAAAAGTAGCTTATAGAAACGTATGCTTTGCCTGGAACACCTTCCAAATCCTGGATGCTTACAGGCTTCTGCTACCATCCACAACTTCTAGTTGAAATGGAATATATCACAAATATTTTTTTCAAAAGCTCCAAACCAACAAAGCAAACATCAACTATATCTCTATTAATGGACAAATACAGCCACAAGTTTATATTCACCCAAATGTTCACTGGAGAACTCTAGATTTATCTCTACACAGACACATCTGCTAGCACTTATGTTTTATATAAGTTTCCAGTCAAGTCTGCCATGTTTTTTAAAACAATAAAGAATCTATACAAAGAGAACTTTGGCTTTGGTTCTGCTCTGGAGACTGCCTCACAAAAAATTATACTTCTGCCTCCAACATTTTCTACTAGGTCTTTTAACCATTCTCTGCTATCTCACATTGTGCATTATAAAAGGAGATGAAATTTCCCATGGCAGTTATACATAAGTAGGTTTTAAGAAGAACTGAAAGGGTTTTTGTTTTAGTGGTACATTTGATAACACAAAAATACAGAAATCAGTCATTACACACTCTGAGCACTGTTATGCTGTAAAATAAAAATGTTTCATGCCGAGGGTACTATCTGAATCATGTACATTCATGAGATGGTTTTTAAATAGAACATACTGTGACGAGATTAAAAGTCCATAAAACACAAGAGAGATATAGGGTAGCGTGTACTCTCGTCAACACAAATTTGAAAACCATAAATGACCTGGAGCATGCGTTCAGAGCTTGGGTTAGCTAGCGCCAGAGCCAAGATAACGCTGCTCTTTACCAGGGTCCGTTCCACTTTTGCAAAAGGCTTTAATTCCAACACACAACCTTCCCTCCCCACAAGCACTGAGGCGGGACAAAGAGCTGAGTAGGTAAAACTATAAAACTCCTTTATTCTACCAAGCACAGCAAACGTTGAGCAGAGAAAAATATTTACAAAAGTAAAAGATTCTTTTTCTAACAGGGCAAGTTCGTTTACAAGAAAGAAAGGCAAGTTTGAAACTCGTGCAGAAACAGTTACTATTTTCGACTGGAGCATGAAATGTGTACAGTCTCTTTGTAACAGGCAAGCACAAACAGAAACAGTTGCAATTCCCTTAGCGGTCGTTTTAAAAGAGAAGTAAACTTGTAGCCAAAAGTACATGAGTTACAGTTACTGAGTTACAGTCAGGAAAGCAGGGACTTTAAAACGTGGACCCGGGCTCTTACCAAGAAGTCAGCAGGCTTACACGCTGTGCAGGTCTTGAAGCGCCAAACAGGAGGCCACTCAGTCCCAGACACACAAAGGATGTGTGAACAAAGGGGTTGGGGTGAGCCAGAGAACTCTCTGCTCCCCCGTGGACTGATGTTCCCTCGCAGAGTAGACACAAAAGCAAGGATTAACAGTGGGAGCTGCTAATTATACCCCCAATGGGTGGCTACACCCATTGGGAGGGGACAGCAGTGCTCAGGGCCCAGCCACACCTCTAATAGGCAGGCTGGCCTGCCCTGGGGCGCCCCCATTGGCGCCCCCCAGGCAGGAAGCACCTCCCAAGGGACAAGACCTCCCTAAGAGGGGGACTGGCCTAGGCAGGAAATGCCTCAGACCCCATCTTAGGTGGCAGGAAGCTCTCTTGCCCCACAGCCCAGGGCTGGGGACAAAATGGAGCCTCCTAGGTCGAAGCACAGGTCAAAGGGCGACCATGTGCTTGGGCCTGGGGGCAGCCATCTTAGGTGCCCAGGCACTCAAGGCTGCTGAGGGGTCTCCTGACCCCTGCAGCACTTACAGAGTCAGCACAAACACACAAACAGGGAAACATCCATCCGCTAACATGGAGGGCCAGGCACTTCCAGTGCCTGAGCCCAGAAAACTAACTTCCTACCCTGGGTCACTACAGGGGTCGAAAGTGGGGGCCCCTGACTCACTTTGCCTGCCCAGCACAAAACTTTTAACACACGGTGTTAGGCTGAGGCAGTCAAAGTGGGTCGCGACCC
>JAVHNF010059579.1:121910-132288 GCA_034783455.1 Micropsitta finschii | reverse complement strand
CCCTGGTGGTGTTCAAGGCCAGGTTGGACAGAGCCTTGGGTGACATGGTTTAGTGTGAGATGTCCCTGCCCATGGCAGGGGAGTTGGAACTAGATGATCTGAAGGTCCTTTCCAACCCTAAATATTCTATGATTCTATGATTCTAAAAGAGAAATGAGTGCTCCAAAGAAAATAAGCCCAGAGATTTCCAATGAAGACTTGCGAAACACAGACAAGTGTACTTCCATGCCTGAACTCCCTGGTCTCCAAGTACAAAAGGAGGAAATAGCAGTAGTATTTTTGTGCAAACTTGCTATGAATTGAAAATGATTCATGATGCCCCATAAAGAGTCTAACAGCAATAGGGAAGGGATCTGCTTGAAGACAGGAAGAGTCAGCTACCTTCTGACACAGAGTATCCACTAAGGCAGTGCAAATGAGTAGCAGGAGACTTACCATCCCAAGATCACACAATGAACTTCTGGACAACAGGCTGCAACGTAAGTCTGAGAAATTTTGAAGGTTAGAGGGCAGCATTCCATTTTAGTTTTTCATTTAGTTTTGGTTCAAAAGGGAAGGTAACAGAAGGGCTCAAAAGGATACCCCCAGAGCAGTGCACGTTGGGTGACCATGAAGAATACCAACCTACAAGCAAGGGCCTAAAGATTACTCTTACTTAGTGTAGAGTAACACTGAAGGCACCTTCTGAGATGCCGCCATTGAGGGAAGAGACCACCAGATGTTCTTCTAATGGGCCTCACGACCATGAAGAAAACCAGACACAAAGCTACAGCCAAGAAGCACAGTCAGCAGGAGATGCTGCTTACAAGGACAATGGTAGTACTTTGACCAAACACAGATTCAAGCTCAGAGGCCTAAAACATCATCTGGCCTAGTGGTCTTGCTTGACAAGAATGTCAGTGATTATATTCTAAACCTTCTGCTTTGTCTGCTTTTAAAAAAAGGATTTGATTATTTGTTCTCCCTTCTGAACTGCACAAATTTACAACCTCATGGCTGCTCTGCTTGTGTGTATATGCTGGGCCATGGAGAAGAACGTGAGTTTGGAAACCAAATGAATTAAATATTACTTAATTTAGCATACCCAGTGTGGAAGAGGGACTTAGCTGGTTCTTTACTTCTTACGCAACCTTTCCCACTGAACACTACCTCACAGGTCAGATATCTCCTTTCCAAACATAATATTGCCTCATAATAAAACTTATGAAAACATACTGGAAGGTCAAAATAACAGTAACAAGTTATAAAATCTTTTACTTATTCAAGGTCTCTATTTCCCATAATCTTTCTTTAATCTTTCCGTATTTGCATAAACTTTTGCAAACTTTATTAGGCTAGCATTTTGAGTTTGGGTGCACAGCGTTAAAGTGTTAATCCCTGCATGCATTTAAACACCCCAACCAGACTGTGTAACTCTAAAATATTTAATGTCTCTAGGGCTCTCTCGCTACTTTCTTATGAGCAGTTTCCCTGTGCTAGTTGAGGGTATTGGATAGTGTTGTGCAGGGCTCTGTATTTTAGCTTTATCACAGCAAGGCTAAGCTGGGGTTGGTCCAGATGGTGGAGAACTGAGTGGAGCAAGAAATCTCTCCCTTCCAACATGAAGGATTCCTTCCGATAAAAAACAGATCATAGGGAACAAAAAGGGAATTACAGTGTCCAGACATCATTCTGATTGGGTTAGGAAGCTCTCCCAAGTCTTGCTATCAAACACAAGGTTTTTTTTAATTCACAGATACTCATAGAAGCTGTAAAAAAGGAAGTTTTCAATGCATTTTTCTGGAAAATGTGCTTTTATGAATTCTCCCAAAAGCATACAAGAGGCGGAGGTAAAGCTAGAAATGAGAGTTCTGTCTTCTAAAGACAGCCATATAAACCACTATATTTCAGCTTTTCAGCATCACTTACTCACTTTTCTGGGACTCAGGGCATGGGCACACGGTTGAGCATGAATCCAGAAGCAGTGACTTTAGGAGTTGCTGCAGATCTGCTAGGATGCTGCATCTGTTGTGTGCAATATTCACAAAGTACATGTGCTTATCAAACTGTTTATCATCTGTTTCCACACTGTTTATCATCGCCTCTCTGTCCCTGGCTACCACCTGTCATTACAACACAAGCAAAGTAGGACATACATAGGACATACATCTTTCAGTGCCCAGTTCCCATATTAGCTCACACCATCTCCTGCAGCAGTTCAGGCTTCATCACTTGGCCATGGCATTGACAAAGGTCAGGATTGCCCCAAAGGTCATAGGCCTACTTGTGGGGCTAATTGCTCCCAACAAAGGGTTGATAGCACATGGCTTGGGTGAGACGGTTGGAGGGAAATGGAAATAAAATCTTGTATTTTCGTATGGTTTTGCTAGACAAATATTTAAGGTGTGGGGGCAGATTAAGCTCTCAGACTTGCCCAAAGTCAGAGTAAACCTGCCTTGGGTTAATCCACCCTCACTGAAGCTTAGTACAGCAATGCTACATTGTGCTGGGGAAGGCTGTGAATATCAGCATCTTGGCTGACAAGCAGGTGTAAAATTAATTTGCCCTAACATGATTATGTGCTGTTCCTTCCCACCTGAACAATGAGCTACTTATTTCTTATGGTATCATGTGAAATAATGGTGTTTTAATTGAAACCCAAAAGCTGAGTCCTTGATAATCATGACACTTCTATGGCAACAAAATCAAGTAATGAATCAGATATGAATGAAATTATCAATCACATATGAGATCTTCTACTACAGTTTCTCAGCTCTTATCTGGCTCTCTCACCCCAGTTAAAACTCTTAACTCTGAAAGGGATGCAAAACCTTATAACATTTTTGCTGCAGTCTCCAAATTCGTGTGGCTATTGTAAAGCAAAAGTGCTTGTGGGTAAGAAGTTAGAACTGTCCATTTGCCTAGCACTAAATAAGCTGAGGTGTGTGTATATACCTGAGCTACAAGTGGAGTTATACAAATTCTCCGGATGTGGCTCCTGCATCTTCAATAAAATAAGCAATACTTTCAATTATGCACATTTGGGAAGCAAATCAGGTAACTTCAGAATTCTCCTTTTGAATACAGGCTTAACCACAACAATGTCACTAGAGGAAACTTTCACACCTTTGCAAATGGGATGTTACTTTCATTTACACAAATAAAACAAATCATAGTTTCCCTTTGACACCCCCTACGATTTATCTGTTCTGCATAGCACTTTAATACATAAACCACAATACCTTATTTTCATCAGAGAGGCAGCAAGTCCGGGTTTAGCCATTACTGCAGGTACTCGTGTTGCACCACAGCACTGGAAGAAAATGGCAGGCCGAGGTGAGAGGAGGAGGAGGGTACTGATGGCTTCCAGGGGCACTGGGGAGGCGGCAGGCACCAGAGGGAGCTCACACAGCACGGCAGGCCGGCTCACCAACACCAGGAACACCCCTAGGTATCCCTGCAACCTCCTGGCTTTCCCAGATTTTATCCCCCCTGTCATATTAGCACTTACAGGATCCTGTCATGCGTGTTTAGGAAGACGGAAGACATAGTCGGGAGGAGATGGAGCCTGACAGACGGCTCCCCAGAGACATGGCGGGGCCTGCAACCTTTACCTCACCTCAGCCACTGCTAGAGCAGCATGAGCTTCATTTTTCGGGCTTGATGAATGGAGGAACTGGTGCTCTGGCGGCTGGATGAATCATACGTTCCATGTTCACTTGTAATCTGTGTGATTTCTTTATCGTAGGGCAAAATGCATTAAAGCCCAAGCTGCTGCAAGGTAGCAGCACTCCATGGGCTGCATTCTGGTTTTCTTCCACCATCAGGAAACAATATCAGCCAGGCTCCTTGTGCACCTCATGCATCCTCGGGACACTCACCTCTTGGCGGCTACCTTCCTTCTTTCCCTTCTGTGCAGCAGGGCTCAAGGGTGCTGAGAGATGGTAACTCCTGCTCGGCTGCTCACCCTTATGCCCTGGAAACATGGACCAGCCTGAAAAAGACCACAGGGAGCATGTGGAAAGCACTTTGTTCCTCCGCAGCCCCAGAGGGTGTTTGGCTCCTCCTTGTCTTGTCAAATCTCTGAGGGATTTTGGTTCTTCCTCCTGAACATTGCTCCAGACAGAAGGAGAAGGACCATGCAGATGGGGCTGCACTGTGTGATGTTCCCAGCTCGGCTGCTCCTACCTGTTTTAGCTGTGGAGGCAAGAAGTGCTCCTGAGCATATTGCCAGGAAATGGTGGGTCTGGCTGTTAGCCTCAGCAGGCCCAGAATAGCTGTGTTCTGTGTGTGCCCCAGATCTCACTGCCCATGTGGGTTTTCCTTTATAGCTGTATCACAGCCTCTCTCAGAGCACTGCCCAACTTAGAGCAAATTTCTTAGTCATTTCCTTATCAACCAGACATAATGTCACACCGGTCGCTGTGCCTTTCCATGTAACAGGGTCCTGTTTTCCGCACCCTAGCTACACCTCCACCAGTAAAATAAGCAATGCTGTGTCATGGCTCCTCTCCTGGGGTTTTTCCACACTCTCAAACCATCAATGGGGTAGCACAATCCAGACCCACACCCCACAGAGCTCTCCTGGACAGTGCTCATGACTAGTCCAGCATTAGCACTGGGCAGGGGCCATCTCTAATAGACATATGATAGACATATAATAAACATAGGTGTATCTGGAGGGTGAAATGTGTAACTATGCAAACACCATCCATGCTGCACCTCAGGGATGACAAACACATGCTTTTTATGGATGGGGAGAAGGACTAGAGAGCCAAACTTCCTCTTTCTCTGTAGTTCTTACCTTCTGACCTTCACTGGATGTACATCTCAGGGAGGGCTTCACCTCTCCAGCCTTCGGCTCTTTAAATTTAAAGTGCAATCATTCATTAGTCTTCCTCCTTAATAAAGGGACAGAAACAGGAATCTGTAATGGGCAACCTAAAATAGATTAAGTGAGTCACCAACAGGAGACATCTGTTACTATCTACTAATTAAAGATGGAGCCTAGAAGACTAACTCAGACAACTTTCTTCACCCAGCTAAACTCGGATGATGTGAATCTTGGTTTATGTGTTTTTTTCTCTGAGCTTACCGAGTCCTAGGACAAGATATCTCAGTATGCATGCTGTCAGTCAAACCAATACACTACTGGTGCAAATATTCCAGTGCAGAGTTTCCTATGCCTTTTTGAGCTGATCATTCCTGATTTCTGAATGATCATTTGTGCAGAAGTAGCATTCTGAACATTTGCTTTCCAGAGGAATATATGTCATGCCATACAATCTGTGATATGCAAGATTTTAGATTCACATCATAAATGGATTTCAGATATATTTTTAAACAACATGCATGTTCCTTGAGTTATACCACATGGCTGAAGGAGAATATATACTTCTGTTGAGTTCATGAGATCTCACAGCTCAAGCAGAAATGAATCAGTAGTAGTGACTCTAGCACATATAAGAATGTGTTAGCAGCAACATTATTTTATACCCACTGATGGTGGCATTTGTGACAGCATGGAATAGATGAGAAGCTGGAAATAGGCTCTGCCAGAGTCCTGTCCCTTTCCACTGTTTGAAGGCTTCCATTGTCACAGCAGGGATGAGGAAGGAGGGTCAGATGAATGCACGTTTGCTTCTCTACAGGCCGCAAAATACTGGTATGACAATTGGCTTTGAAATAGCCAATAAAACCTCATTTTCCTCTTGCCTCCATGTGCTCATGAGTGTTTGAATAAATATAAGCTGACACTGGGTTAGTATGTGTGCAGCACTGTGAGGTACCATTTTACTTTGCACCGCCAATCTTTTAGCATGACCACATGTCTCATGAGGAAAGGAACAGTTCACAAACCATGCAAGTCTTAAAACACACATCATAAAATCTGTGGTGTGCTCCAAGCCACTGTGAATGCTGTTAGTTCCACTTATTCCCTTCCAGTGTTAGTCTGTGCCTTTCACATTCCTCTGATTTCCCCCATCTCGTTGAAGCACATTAGTTACTATGGAAACAGATCTATGGGTACTGAACTTGGTGATATCCACACTGAAGGGATGCTTCCCAGGAACCTCAGTATCGAATGGATGGTTCATCAACACTGCATATGGCTTGGATTTTATAAAAACCCGCAGGAAGCTGCTGAGGGAGAAGAGGTGTCAGCTGAGGTTATGAAGAAGGAAACCCCAAATCCAGCCACTGGTATGTTCTGCAGTCCCATGACCTTCCCAGTGACACAGCCCTGTGACTCAGAGGGAGAAAAACCAGAGATGGGCTGGGCTGAGCCACGGGACTGTGGATCCCTCCCAGGAGCAGCTTTATCAAGAGAATCACACAAGGTTACTACAGCTTTCATGGTGAGCTTTAATGATGTTTTCTAGAGAACTGTTAGCATAAGTTTAAACTAATTAAAGCAAAAAAATACCACACACAGAGCACACCAAAAATGACTGTGAAATAGCTATTTCATAAAGGCCATCTCTTGTAAGATAGGAGTTCATCCATTGCAGAAAATCCTTTGTGAAGATGCACTTGGCTGGGTGGTACTTTGTTGTGCCACTAGGAGGAGAAAAACCACTTAGGGACCAAATCCACCTGAAAACAACCACAAAAAAGGTAACCCTTTTTTTTTGCTCTCTAGGAGGAAGCCCCCAGCAAAGAAGTAAGACTAGGTAGCATCAGGAACCAGCCCCTCCACTGCTGTCAGCCCACATAACAGCTCCCTGTGGCCCCTGGAAGTCACCAGTCACACCTGGCCATGTGGGGATGCCTCTTGGTCTCATTGCTCATTATATGTTGGTTTCTGTTCTCATTAAATAATCTTACTAGATACCAGCTCCCTTGACGCTGACAGGAGGCTAGGCAGAGGGGCGTGAGACAGACAACCCCCCTCCACCCAAGTCAGAGGGGAACAGTGTGGCAGGTGAGAGTGGGGTGGCACCTTGGGCAACAGGACAGAAAGCAGGGGCAAGGGGACCAGATGCAGCATGGTCTCAGCCTAGATTTATGGATTCCCAGCACTTGTTTTTGATAAAAGTGTGAGTTGCTTTCCAGAATAGAGGCGCTCATGCTGAGTTGGTGCAACATGTTTTGGAGCAGCAGTTGTTCATATAGGGTTGGTGCAACATGTTTTGGAGCAGCAGTTGTTCATATAGGGTTTTTTCCCAGACATGTTTACAACAAAATAGGAAACATCTCAGAGCACCACAGAAGAGAGCTTTGCATCATTTAACAGATCTCACAAAAGGAGGCAGGGAGGCACTAAAGGAGAAAGGCAGGCAGACAGGCAGGGCCAGAGCTGCTGATGGAGCAGGGGTGAAAGCACAGGGTTCAACCACACAATGGTGCCTGCCAAGTTAAAACAGAAGCTTGTGTTTGACAAGATCTGGGGGGCATTATTCATCATTGCAAAGCCTGTATCCAGAAACCCATTCTGTTCCCTGCCCAGTACCACATTGTTCAAGGGTCTCTCCCAGTGTGTACCAGCACAAGTCACCACCAGGGCGTAAATTTCCTATTATGGAGAGCTAAAATCCTCGGACCTCCAGGGCTTTTGATTTGGGTCGTGTTAGGGTTTTCCTTGATACAAGAAAGCCTGTGGTATTTTGGTTCACCCACAAACCAGGCCAGTTGGCTGCCTTAAAGTCATGACAATCCTGTTTCTTTACATGGATGCATAAGGAGCAGATGAGGGGGACAGGATCCCTCCTCACACTTTGCTGCTCACCCCACAGCCCTGAGTGGGGAATGCTCACTCTGCCCTTCCTCCCACTGAGTAACCCAAGTGGAAAAAGGATGTAGTAGATTTAGAGATCAGTGGCTGAGAATGAAATCTGATCCAATTTCAAGCTCCTCTTGAAAGATTAAAAATAAGTTCAGTACTTTTTGGTGGCTGGGCCCATCACACCAGTAGCAGACCTAGTATCGGCAGTAATGTGAAGAGGTATAGACTGCATTTTTTAAATGGGACTATCCTCAATGACAACTGAGTAATTTAACACCTTGCACTGTGCTGTCACGTTTTCATTTAGCAGCTATGTGAAAAGTCATCATATCCCATTTTTAGATGGCCACCTCCCTGTTCACACTGATCTTTATAACAAGCACGCAAATGCCCTTCTATATTTAAAGTGGGCTCTTCACAGAACCCTAGAAATTTCCACAAGACAGAGAGTTGAGGCCAAATATGGACAAGCACATGAAGTCCCAGTTTCTGTAAAGTTTGCCTAAACTTTCAAGACCCATTCTCTGTCCCCAGGCTTCCCCCAATCTGCTGACACTCTCCCCATCCTCCCCTTCCCTGTTTTCTTCCCCAGCAAGAGAGGGGTGGCTCTGTCACACTCACCCTTTCATTTCCCAGTGCATCAATTGTAGGGATTTTCCAGAGATGTTTTTTAGATACACCTGTCGTTTGTTCAACCAGCCTCACAAAAACATATAAACCTGTTTTACTTGAAAGGGGAAAGCAGGCTAACCTCTCTGTGCAATTAAATTGAGCTGTCTGTCTGCTTTCAGCCAAGAAAAAGATGCCAGCCAGATTGAAGGAACCATTTACCTGACTGACATCTGAAGAGAAACAGAGTGAATCCCCTAAATGAAACTTTCTCTGCAGCCACAGGGCAAAAGATCTATCCTGTTCCCATGGCTTTGGCTGTTCCACTCTGTGTGAGGAATGGTGGCTCTGATCTGTTCTTACTTTAAATAAATCGGCTGGCCCATCCCTAATGAAAATCAGTGTTTAAAATGTGACAGAAAAGCAGCTGTCCAAAAATTAACAACAAGCTGATGACCCAGATGTGGAAAGTAACTGCCAAAATCTCAGGCTATAAAATACATGTATTCAAAATTAACATTACATAAATATTTCTAGATACCAATAAAGAAGCTACAGAAATAGAGAAATAGGCTGGGAAATTGTACTAGTTATTTTCTTGGTTTTATATGTGCTAAATAGTTTTTAAACAAAAAAAAAAAAAAGTGAAGCAATAGCAAAAATTGCACTTGATGGGAAATCAGCTGGCTGGAATCCATGCTGGTCAGAAAGAGAATGATTGCATGTTATAATGAGTTGTGCTGAGCAATAATTGAGCGGAGAAATGGAAAGAAAATTGAACAGCAACATCTTTCTGTCTTTCCTAACAAGACAATGTCTCAAAATTTAGCAACACTTTTGAAATGGTAAAAAGTAGCTTCAAAGCAATCAACGGGAGAGGTGGCATCCCAGAGCTGCAGAGTCCCAGACAGAGCGGAAAAAAAACTATGCTGAGTATGGTTGCTAGCATATTCTGTCCCTATACAAGGGATGCCACAGGAAAAGACAGTGGAAAGTCCAGAGTCAAAACTTGCAATACGGTCAAAAATGAAATCCAAGACAGGAAAAAGATTAACAGAAGGGAAGCACCATCCTCTGATCACCTGCGTCAACCAGCAAGACCTCTCCCATATTTGTATTTGGTTTTGCAGATAAGAGCATCCAATATTTTGGGTATCAATCTTTTACTGCTTCTACTTTTATTCCACTGTACAGAATCAGCTTTTGGCTGGGGTGTTCTGATCCATACCATCCAGGGAAGTGTTGTTGGAATGTTCTGTAAACATGTTGGGTAGATACCTTTGTACCTCACTGGGCTGAGGGTTGTGCTGAGTTGAACAGGGAAAGGAGTCCTTGTCCTGTTTGCCAACAGTGTCCATGCAAAGTGGAGATAAATAGAGCTGCCCAAGATTCCACAAAAAGCCTTTGGTAAAGCCAAAGGCAGACTGCTTTTCCCTGATTCCAGTTCAGTGAGTTTATCAGCTCTTTAGAGGTTTGCTTGGTAATTCTAGTCAAGACATAAAGTTAAAGGAGAACCACAAGTGAAGATGGTTCTAAAGTAAAATGCAATGTATGTTATTTCAATTTGGCTTTGTGGTGGCTTCCAAAGCTGTAGGCTAAGGCAACTGGTCTTGTCAGCTCTGAGGCTGAGCCATCCCTGATCTGTCTTGTGCGTGCATGTACGGTTGCTTGGCTGTCATGGACCCAAACCAAAGGCAACATGTTGAGTGCAGGAAATGAGGTAAAAGACGTCATCCAGTGCCTGCTGAGCAGGAAGGCAGGCAAAGCAGGGGGGCTTGGAGAAGAATGCTCACAGGAGCATGAACAAACCTTTCTGATAAGACAGGCTGAGAACATTGGGGCTGTTCAGTCTGCAGAAAAGAAACTGTGGAGACCTCAGAGCAGCTTCCAGTGTCTGAAGGGGCTGCAAGGATGCTGGAGAAGGACTCTTCATCAGGGACTGGAGTGATAGGACCAAGGGGTGATGGGTTTAAACTGAAACAGGGGAAGTTCAGGTTAGATCTAAGGCAGAAGCTCTTCCCTGTGAGGGTGCTGAGGCACTGGCACAGGGTGCCCAGAGAAGCT
>JAVHNF010059579.1:97618-108210 GCA_034783455.1 Micropsitta finschii | reverse complement strand
TGTTACCAGATGCAGTGTGTTGGATGACACATCATGAAAAACTCCTCTCATTGCGTTAGAAAGAATAAAACCAAACCAAACCAAACAGTCCTTAATAAGGAGATAACAGTGAGGGAACTCTTTCTAACAGATTCTAGAGCACTGTAATAGCATATCGCCATCCATAGTAGGGTAAGGCTCTGCTCCCTTCCTATGCACAAATTGCTTGATTGCGCTTACTGCCACAGTTTGTTTCCTAATATTCAGCATGACATTTCCTGTTTCTAGCTTTGGGCTTAAGTGGGTTTGATCCAGCCTGCCCTGAAATTAATGGAAAGACTGCATTTATTTCAGTGTCCCCTTTTTCCTCTTGCTGCAGCCTGTTGGCTGCTCCAGTGATTTCTCTCGCTTTCATTTTGGCTGGCCTTCAAGCCCTTCCAAAACATCATGCCTCTTGCTCTGTACACAGGCACAGGCAGAAAGAGGGAGAGACAAGATAAATAAGCTGTTCAGCTCAATCCCTTTGCCATGGTAACTGGCCAAGGGGTACAGAGTGGTTCATGTGGCAGCAGTGGAGGGAATGAACCGGGCCCCCCTTTCTAGGCAGCCCTCAGCAGTCACCCCATCCTCCTCCACTACTCCCACTCTGCTGCAGTTGCTAGTACCAGCATAGTGCTACATTGCAGCTCTCAGCATCTCCACAGTACACAATGTGGAGTCAAACACTACACATTGAGTTTTTGAGGTCCCTAAGTGCTATTCCACATCCTAGTCCTGATATAATGCCCCCTACCTTGGTGATTTTCCCTGTAACATTTGATTTTGTCACCAAAAAATGAGATAAAGTGTGAATAATGTTCCTTGTTTACATTATAGTACTTACCCTACTACCTACAGAGATAATATCACTTTGGGTGTCCTGTTTGCTTGGCTGCAAACTCCCTGTGTTTGTGAGGCATTGTAAAAAGCCAGGTGTACACTTTCCAGGTACGCTATACTGAAATACGTATCAGGTTTTTCTCCCATTGACAGTCAATGGCCTTGCACTTCTGGTGCTGTGGTATTTAGTCATTATGGGCTGATACATTTTGCCTTGCTTTATCAATTTAACATACATTCTCAGAGGACTATAGCTTGTCCACAGTGCAGGCTTTGGCCCATAGGTGCTTCCATTTTGTTGTATTTCTTCCTATCACTATTGCTGCTGTTTTCTGGAGCTGAGTACCAAAGCTATATATTCATCTTGACAGCAAGCATTTTTACCAGACTGCTGTTAACACTTTCTGCAGGGAATGTTTCTCCATCCAGAAATGGCTTGATGTATGTTTTCTTTTTAGCAGCTTTCCTTAACGAGGCTACAGCATTTTTAGGCAGTGATTAAGCTTTGTCACTGTAACATGATGGTGACATAGAAGTCCACTTCCAAGGTAAATCATCTGAACAGAGTGGCCTGAGTCAGGGCCATTATCTGAAAGCAGTGAGGGTACCAGGCCTGCTGAAATGATTCCTGCTGTGGTCAGTGCAGTGTCTGCCAGTTGCCTGCTCCCCAGCAGTCCAAAAGACAGGCTACAATGTGTGCACAGACAGGGAGGGATGAGCAGCCAAGGCAGTTTCAGGGCCTCAGTTAGGTCAGCTTTGTTAGGCAGTAGTGGAAAGCATCTGCAGTGTGGATGGGTGGGAATGAGCAAAAGTTAGATTTTGTCTGAGGCACTTTACACAGGTACTGACTCCTGGTCCCAATTTCCAAGTGGAACAGACTAGATCATGTTCACTCATCTATTGGGTAGGCACCTACACAGAAGATTGCTTTGAAGAAAGCTACATTTGAGTCATCCAAGAGAAGCCAGGAGTGACAATCGAACAGTGTGGACAGCATGCTATCAATGCTCAAGTTCATTCCCATGCTATCCCTTATTTAGAGCATAGACAACCTAAATGCTATGTCCATTTCATCAGCTTTGGGTTGGTTTTGCATATTCCCATATGATATGAAAGTGTTTACCAGGTCTTTGATATCCCTGGTCATGTCTGCCAAACAGGGACATCTCCAGGTTTTTAGAGACACACTTCAGTTTCAGGAGGCACTCTGAGGAAGTTTCTGTAATCCAAGCACTGGGAGCCAACTGTCTATAACCATGATGCTATCTTGTATGTTCAGACTGCTTCGACAATTCAAGTATTCCATGCATGTGGGTGGGAGTTCCCATTTGGCACATGCCCAGCTCTACAAAATTATAGATATGAGCACTTGTTTCATATGGTTTGTTCTCAGATTCCTTTCAGATGCTTCGTTGACAATGGTAAATAATTGGCTTGATTGCTTTCTGTGTCTTTCTGTTACACTTTTTTTTCTAGCAATTTGAGGATCACACAGTTTGATTCATTTGCTGTACCAGGAAATGAAATGAGCTATGTATATCTAAGTCCCTCTTTTCATTGTGTACTTCAAAAATGTAGCATTGCAGTTTCAGCATCATGGACAGACACTAGCAATAACTCCTTTAAAATGCTCTCTAGTGATTCAGTGTCATTTTCTACTTTGGTTGCCTTACATCCCCAAACTTAATGATGAAACAACTCATGGTGAATACAGTAGCAAGACATTTTTTTGGTATGGGTGCCTCTTGGTTCTGTGGTGATAATGAACTCAGTCCAAAAGCTGACAGCTGTCTCTACTGTAGGAATTGGTGCTCCAAAATACAGCTCACTAGCATCACATCATGTGGTTGCCTTTTCTTTTACACTGCCATATTTGGGGACAGGATAAATGATCACCTGTCCTTGGTGATATGTAATAGCTATATGTGTTAACCACATCTCTGTCATCTTTTTCTTCAGAGATCAGCAGCTGTCTGGTGGTGGGGAAACAGCAGAAATAATGTCTGCTAGTTTAAAAGCTTAATATTAAATCCCTTTAGAAATAATATTTAGATGCAGCTCTGTTGCTTTTACCTCTTTGGCACACAATCCTTGTGAGGTCAGCAAATGCCTGTGAAGGACATGACAGAAAAGTGCACTCTATTGTGTCTTCAGCAAAATTTTAATCCATTTCCTGAACTCTTTCAAAACAGGTTGTGGCCATAATCAGCTCCATTTGCTTGCATATGGTTTCCTTGTTGATGCAGTAGAAGGTTGCATCTACTCCCACAGATAGAGTTAGTTGTAGATCCAACTAATCCCACTCCTATTGTTGATGGCATTACTCCTTCTGCAGGTGAAATCCTAAATGCCATTATCAATTTTCTTTATCAAGATGAGGCCCATAATCTTGCAGGGGAGCCATGTGACTTACCTGAGTGCTCTTGCCATTACCACTGTTTACCACAAAGCGCTGGGAATTGTTCTGCTTCTCCAAAGCAGATAAGCCTCCTCCAGGAAGGTATTTAGTCATGAACTCCAGTTGTCTGCAAATGTGCAGCTTGTCTGGCTATGGTGTTTGCCCAGCTTTTCCTTACACAGTCATAACATGGGAAAAGTGGTAGCACACTCAGGGAAGTGTTCAGGGACCCCTGAAAAGGCACTTTCGGGCACAGTTTGTTTGATTACCAGCCAATTCTCATAAGCTCCCAAATGAAAGAAGCACTGAGGAGAAGCAGAGCATAGGCATCTGAAAAGAAAGAGCATCCTGTTGGGTAGGAAAAGTGCACAAGAGAAGGGTTCTGCAAAACACTCATGCACAGAGAGTTATCATGATCTGTGTAACAAAAGATGTTTATCCTGCCCAAGTTGACACAGTCACTCACGTGGTTACACCCACAACAGCCCTGTTAACCTCACCCTCAAGGGACTCAATAATGATGGCAGCTTGAATTTTATACCATCCTGTCACCATTACAGTACTCTAGCTGGCTCTGGTTGACTGGGTTCGTCTCTCAAACAGTGCTGAGGAAGTCTTTATCACTTCACATATTTACTACTGCCCTACTACTTGTTTTGCATCTGATTTCCTGAGGGGTTTTTTGTTTGTGTCACAGGGTTTGGTTTGTGACAAGGGTTTTTTTATGCTGTTTTGTATTTGTGTCTTGAAGTTGCCTGAGGTTTACAGCAACATTTCTTTTTCCACACCTTTGCAGTGCATTAATTTTCTGTACCTGCAAAATCTCACTCTTGGTCTCACTTCCTGCCTCCTTGACAATGTTGGTTTATATTTTTTCTTTTCTCACTACATTTGATCTCAATGACCTCACTTCCCATGGTTATTTTATTCAAAGTCTTTATGCAGGGCACTCTTTATTAACCATCAGATTATTCATGTTTCCCTTTTAATTTCATTTGTCTAGTTTTTTACCTTTGTGTATTGGGTTTTTGCATTTATATGGGTACATGTTATCTCTCTTCTGCTTAGTGGATTAAGAATTCTAGGTCTGGTCCATCTTGAATTTTGCATTTACATGGGAAACTGTGTGTTACCCTTACATACAGCTCCAGCTTTTGGAGGTTTGTTGAGGAATCTTCTTTCAAGTCTTTAAAAATCTTATATTTAAATCCTTTCAGATTTGATAATCACATGAATCTTGAGCTGTCAGCAAGATGATTATCTGTTCCAGCCTTTTGGTTGCATGTGCAGAACAGATACTCCTTCTGGGTGAAAACAGTCTCAGAGAGTGTTCAGATCTTCACTTGGGTACTCATCAGCTTAGTGCTGATGCATCTGTTCAGCATGCGGCTGCATGTCTATCTCAGAAAGCAGTGTAATTGCATTTTGTTTCTCCTGCCTGGCTTCACTACATCCTATGTCTGTTTTCCACTGCAAGTTAGGGTATGTCCAAATGATGAGCATGGTCTATTCATACAGGCAGCTATGGCACAGTGCAATGATTATTGTTTTATTTCAGTTGAAGGATCCAGAATTCATCCTTAATGATGGACACAATTACAATTCCCAAGCTAAAAAGGCTCCCAATTAGAAATTAAACCCATGAGGGCGCACATTCACTTTGGCATTGTCAACTAAATAGTCAATTTAAATACAAGAGGTGAGAACGAGGCAAAATGAGGGTGGTGGCATTCAAACCTGCAGCTCCACAAAGCATCCCGTGGTGCTGCCAATGTGATGACAGCCAAGGGGATGGCTGCTTCGTGGGAGATTCACACTGAATCACATCCGTTTGCAGGTGCCAGCAGACACATTGTGGGCAAAGAGCACTGCTGGCTTGGATGTATTTTCCTTGGAGATAACAGCAGTGGAAAAGGCTCTGATTAATATGATGAAAACAAATATGAATCTTATTAATCCTTACTTGGAATTCTGTCCAGAAGTCATCATGTCATTAGAAATAGGGTTAGTATCAATAAAGCAGTACTTCAAGGCCCTAGGTATGTGACAGGGATGAACGGATGAGGCAATAGAGTGAAGACAGCCTCTATGAGCATGAGCAGAAATAAGCAGTTTTGGGAACGAAGGTAAAACAATCTATGTGAAGTTGGGGCCCTGCCCCAAACTGTGGGACCACCCACCAGCACTCCATTGTCAGCAGGTAGCTGGAAACCTGCCTGTAAGATACACACTTTGTACCTTCCTAGTTGCTGTCCCAAACTGATGATCACAGCCACTGCTTCTGGGTGGTAACTCCCCAGCCTCCAGGAGGAAGAGTGCAGGCAGCCAAACAACTCTCCCAACTCTCTAATAAGCTCATTAGCATATGTCTTTGCTAATGATACATATGGAACCATACTACTCCCATATGACAGATATCTGGGTTATTTTACCATTAAGAAAACCCAAACTGGGAAATCACATCCAAAAATAGATCAAAAGAACATGAAAAGTGGAAGGTCAAGAGTTCAACAGTTGAGTAGTGCCAGAATAGGTGGTGGTGGGGGGGTTTACATGAGCTTGCCATATCCTCTCTGAGTGGATGCAGTAGTTAGTCACAGGATCATAGGTCTATTCTTTTTTTTCCAAAGAATCCTGACTCATTTGGTGATGTAATAGCCAAAAGGATTAAAGAGAAAAATAGAAATATTGCTTTCCTCACATTCAGGAGGTGGCACTGTGCAGAAATCCAGCCCCATAGTTGAAACAGAATTATTAGTTTTCTTTATGAGCTTCTGCCTGCCCCGAGTATCTTTAATTAATATATAAAAAAGTAATTAATCTTCATGTTGCACAAGTGAGAAGATGTTGTTATCCTCATTTTATATGTTGGGGACAGAAGCATTAAAGTCAAAGTTTTCTCTTGGGTGATATGGGGTATCTTTATGGGGTAAGTTATTTCTTAGCACCTACTTACATTTTAGACCTGAAGACTGCTATTGCTGGTTCTGTTATACAGTGTGGCCTGGAGACAAACAGTGACAGGCAAGAAGGAGTTTACTTCTATTTTTGGGTATTTGGGGATAATTCTTTGGAAAGGGAATAAAAAGCCCTATGTGGAACTATTTTTCACCACAGGGAGCTGTTCTTCCCAGTGTATCCCTGATGTTTAGCAGAGGGCTACTGCTGACAGCAGGAGGAGGATGACAATGTATCTTCAAGTGTATTAACTGTTCTTAATTTCTACAAAATTATATAATGTAATATATACACTGCATCTCTGAAAAGATACTGTCCCAAAAGAAGTCTTAATATATTCCTTGGCCAGATTATAGATGCACCGCTGTTCCCAGTGTCCTTCTGCAGGCTCCTCACTGTCATTTAATAAATATTTTAACTGAAAGTCAGCACTTTTTACCAACTTCCACAGAGAGTTTAAAATGTTTATTTGGGTAAGTAAAAAAAAGTAATTTTTTTCCCCCTAACTTTAGTAGGATGTGAATTTTAATAACTCTGGAAATTATGAAAATATTGGTTTAATATTTTCATGTTATTCCTGGATTTTTGAAGGTAGCCCCATATGTGTTGGTTTTTACCCCTGACAGCGTGTAGCTACTGAGAATGCAAACACCTCCAGAGCTTATAAACAGACTTTTAATGTTCAGCAAATGCATGATCCCATTTGAAGATGTTATTCGTATAGTTTATCATGTGCTTTGCTGGTTTGGGAAGACCTCTGTGCAGTGTCTAAGGAAACACCTCTTCCAATTTGTGCTTTAGGGATATTCTAGGTCAACATGAAAACCAGGCAGGTATGAACATTGAGAGTAGGCCCTCTACAGCAAAAAGGAAGACCTCTTCTGTTTATTCTTTAAAGGCATAATTGCAATCAAGTTTCTTCTGTCTACCTGCTTCCACAAATGGTCTATTACACAAAATGCAATGCGCTCTTTTCCAAGCCCTGCCAATACCCTTCTTCCAGCTTCCTCATAGTAGTGTGATTAGCGTTGACAAGCAGGATGGAGAGCTCAGCTCAAACCCTTCTCTTCCACTTCCAGGCTGCTGTTCCCACCTCGAAGAAGATGTCCCCAGGGAAGTGAACCTGCCACCTCAGCATCCCCTTGCACTAATTACCTGTGAGTCAGCTGGATGCATTTAGCACACCCCAGCCAAAGCACCTCCTGAAAACACAGTGGGATGTTTCAGGCAAATACTGTCAGCCTCTTAAAATACTGTAGGCAAGTTCAGATCCTTTTTTTCCTCACTACTCTGTAATTATTATTATAATATGCTGTACATGACAGGCTATAGCTGGTAAAATACACACAGCCAAAATAAATGGAAGCATCGCTGAGTTAGCAATGTAGACAGGGAGGAAGTGTAAGAGAGAATATAAAATGGTGAAGCCGATTAGTGACCTATTAGCCTGTAATTAGTGTACTGGTTTGAGTGAAGAATTTGAACATGACATTTGATTATCCTTCCTAAACATAATCTATACCTTCTATATGGTAAAATAAACTCTTTTTAAAAATAAGCTCTTCTCAGCATAAAGGCTGGGAGGGAAACTAAAAATGAGATCTCTAGCAGCCTGAAAATTTTGTTTGTTTAAACATCTATAATCGTGTTTTAAATGAAAGTGACATGAGTGACATTCTCTTTTGAAATTCGCAACCTCTTGAAATTCTTTATATGCATTAGTGTGACAAACTCCACAGGGTTCTGAAATGTAATGATCAGGAATCACCTACATAAGACCTATGTGGTCACCTAAACAGAGAAGTGAAGCACTTTTTTTGTTGTAAACACACAGCTGTTGACATCCTGGTAGGAAACAAGGTTACATCTGAACCTGTAAAACTGTAATTTCATCAGAAAATCAAATCACCAAGATAAAATAATTCTCTGGTTAAATACTGGCAGACAAAAATTAAATACAGGCAGGAGAGAGAAATGTAAACCTTATTTAATAAGAATTTTTATTAGCTCTCTTTGTTATTTCAATATGTTTCATTTAGTTTTTCTGCATGTGTATTTTACATGTCTCTCCGGTTCTTGTTGGAGCCTAAACTGTGATTTCTTCAGTGCTAAGGCAGAAAAGCTTTCCAGGAGATGAGTGATGGTGAGATGTGCCAATCTGTCAACATGGGAGCATCCGAGGTCATGGGCAGGGTAGTACTGGAGATGGGACCTAGAGCCAGAGTGTGCGGTGCTGTCAGTGGGCGTTGCAGGTGGACGCAAGCACCTTGAGAAATGCTGGGGAGAGTCACGGCATTGCTGAGGACCTGAAGGGAACAGAGTGCACAGACTTTTCCAGTCACCTGCTTGTGGAGCAAGGTGGAGGACAGCAAAGCCTGCGCGTCGTTGAGTACGCTGCAAGACTGGAGCCACAGCAGAGGTGGCCAGCCGGGATGTGGAGACAGTAAGTACACCCCTGGAAGATGGCCATGGCAGGGCTGCCACTCCTCCCGATATGGCCAGGTGAAACACTGTGTTTAAAAGCGAAAACTGGAATAAACCCGTAACTCTAGAAAAGACCTGTGTATTTCATTACCATCATTGCCTTATAACCCACTGTTGCCAATTTCCCAAGAACTCCCAAGAATTAGGGATAAAAAAATCATAATAGTAAAACAAGACGCAGTCTTTCACAGAGGCATAATCTGATTAAGGTTGTTCTCCCATTCATCGGGCTGTCGAGACGCTCAGCTCCCGCTCCCGCTCCCGCCTCCGCGCGGCACGCCGGCGGGGGACACGCAGCGGGGCGCCGAGCAACGGCAACCGCTCTGGCGACAACAGCGGCTGGCCTCTACCCCCTCCATGGGCTGGCCACCCCTCCTCTTCCTCCTCCCACCTCGCTTCTCTTCCCGGACAGCCCGGGGCAGCCTCCAACACGGCCCCGCCGGGCTCCCACGGGCCGCCCGAAGCGGCAGCCACTGACTGTAGGCGACAGCCGGGCACTACCCAGTCCGCCACCGCAGCCAGCGGGCTCTGAGGGGTTGCCTCTCCCGCCCAGCCCTCCGCCCGCCAATCAGAGAGACGACTTCTGCCGGCCGCTGCTCGCCATAGGCCAGCAGAGCCGCCAGTCTGGGGCCAACCTCGCGGAGGGGCGCGGAGGGCGGGGGTAGGTGGTTGCCGGCTCCGTGCGGGAGAGTGGGGCCGGGCGGCGGCGGTGGTGCTGCGGTTGCGCCATCTGTCAGGAGCCCCGGTGGGAGGGAGCGCCCGAGCTGCGCTCACCCGGGCGGAGCGGAGAGGAAGCGAGGCGGTGGCGGCGGTGGCGGCAGCAGCACCGCGGAGAGCCCTTGCGAGCTCATCCCTACCCAGGCTGCGGCTCAGCAACCGCACGAATCAGGCGCCTCCGCGCCCGGCCGGGTCTCGGCGCAGCGAGTCTGCCCGCGGGGAGAGGCAGTAGCGCCCCTCGCTGCGGGCGGGCGGGCTGAGGCAGCCGGCGGAGGAGCGAGTGAAAGAGGATGTGAGTGCGGCGGCGCCGCCCCGGCCCCGCGCTGCGCCGAGCAGAGCTGCCTCAGGTAACGGAGGGGACGGGGGGGGGCAGAAGCGGGAGGATGGATGGATGACGGATGGATGGGTACATGGATGGATGGATGCTGCAGCGCGTTCGTTTCCTTTGTGCGCCCGGGCAGTGATGGGGTGCGGGGGCTCCTGGGGAAGGGAGGCGGCCGCACTGCTGCGGGCATCCCCCACTCACACATACCCCGAAGCTCTGCCGGGAGCCGCTGGCCGCGGCCTGCAGCTCGAGGAGGACCGGGGGCAGCGGCGGAGACCTCGGTGCGGGGCTGGGGCAGGCGGGCGCTGAGCCCCTGCGTGCTCGGGGATCGCCCGTGTCCGTGTCCCCCACCCCCAGGGCCGCCGGCCGTGGAGAGGGGAGGGGACACAGCACAGGGCTGTATTTGTTGTCGCCAAACTGCGAAAAAGGGGAGGGGGGAGATAAATAGAAAGACCTTCTCTCCTTCTGAAATAAATCGTATAGGATTTGCTCGTCTGTGACAAAGGCCTCTTTCAGGGAAGAAAGAAGGGACGCACAAAATGCCCAAGGGTGGTAGGATGTGAAAAGAGGCTTGTTTCTTGTCTTTCCCCTAGAGCCTCTCTGTTCCTCCCCAGATGAGGCCGCTGAGCTGGTGCCAGTTCCTTTCCAGCCACATTTTAGATTAGTGAGAGATACCAAACACCACACCATGGGTGCCAGCATTTTGCTGTGTCTGCAGAGCTATAGTGTACTCATCGCCCGACCTCTTTAATAACGCTCAGTTTGGTCTCTGCTTCCTCGGCAACTAGCCTTATTTCTGCCCTGTGTGGATTTTGCATGTGTGTGAGCACTAGGAGAGGTCCAGGGGTCACT
>JAVHNF010059579.1:70199-88971 GCA_034783455.1 Micropsitta finschii | reverse complement strand
GAGGTGCACCAGTCCCCTGGTCATTCTTGTGGCCCTCCTTTCCACTTGTTCCAACAGTCCCATGTCCTTTTTATGTTGAGGACACCAGAACTGTACACAATACTCCAAAAGAGTTAGTTTTGTTTTATGAAGCTGTCTGTATAGCTGTAGGTATTAAACAAGTCAGCCAGATTTTGCTTTTGTACTAAACTCCTCCACAATTTGCCATGTAAGTTTGTGTCTTACAAAAGACAGTTTTCATCCTTTTAGAGCTAATGTGGCACAGTGACACCGTGCCAAGAATAAGCTGGACCTGAATGTGATGGTCAAAAAAGCACTGCTTTGTGTTTACTTCCTGGAGTAGAACAGGCCTCAAACTGGAGATATGTCCACATGGCACTATGTGGAGTTGGACAGAAGAGCTTGGGTGTGAGGTCACGGTAGCCCCAGCAGCCCAGGAGGAACGTCCTCCTGATGTGCCTGTACCGCTTCCAGGACCACCATGATGTGTTCACAGCTGGTGTGAGTGTATCTGTGCAGCAATATGTGGTTCTGTAGAGGCTGTACGTTACCTTTTGACACAAAAAAGAAAAGACATGAGAGCAATGACCTGAAAAAGTGGATTAACTAGATGAATGTTTTGTTATTTGTTTGTTTGTTTGTTCTTTGCATTACCTGCCTCACTGAAGAAAGGTAATTATATTCTTCAGGAGCTCTGATAACAGCTACGGACAAGCTTTAAAATGATATGGCGCTGCAATTGTATGCAGCGTTTATTTAAAATCTTTTCTTAAAGGAGGATGTGATCACCATTCAAATTGTATCACCATGTGAGTGGGGGAGTACTTACTGATGAGTGAGTTGTTTCCAAAGTAAACTGATTTAGAAGGCTTGCTGTCTCAAATATCGTTTCAAAAGGTTAATACGTTTCTGTAGATTTCTTAGTGCCACTGGACCATTGTTAACACTCTCTTCCAAAAGTGAAATAGCACGGATCTAAAGTGAGCAACTCTGCAAGGGAAGTAAGATCTGTGTTTGCCAATAATGTAGTCACCCTAAACTGCAATAGTAAGCATGTCTTCTGCAGTCAGCAATACATTGCCACTGTGAGGCATGATTTCTGAGAAAACATCTTGAAGATGGCAGTCAAACCACATGATGTAGATTTACTTTATGATTGTTGGTATGGGAACTTGCTGAACCTGTGTATAGGGTGAAAAGTACGTAGCTTTGGGCTCTTTCACATCATGGTTTAAATCTGGGGTGGGGGGAACCAGTAGTTTTCTTTGAAGGAATAATCACCTGCAATTTTTTGCCTTTTTTTATTCCCCCAATCATATTGTGGGTTTTTTCTATATTTAAGCTCTCTCTAAAGCTAACAGACTTCTCTTCTAAAAGTACTTTTTAATGAAGTACTTTGTTAAACTACTTTTTAATAGTCCTTCTAATTTTGCTAAGGAGTTCTTCTATTTAAAATTTAAACAGGGGAATCTAGGTTTGAAGGGACCTCTGGAAATTATCTGCCTGCACAGAACAGGGCTAACCTCAAAGCTGGGTCTAACTTCAAAGCCAGGGCCTCGTCCAGTTGGTTTTTGAGTATCTCCCAGAGTGGGTTGAACAAACCCACCTCTCTTGATGTTTCCATCATAAATAAGTGCTGCAGCATCTTGGTGGCTATCCACTGGACTCACTCCAGTATGACAATCTTTCTTTTCCCAGGACTCCCAAAACCAGACCAAGTACTCCAGATGTGGTCTCACAAATGCTGCATAGAGAGAAATAATTACTTCCCTCCACCTGCTGGCTAATTAAATTGCTTATTTGGTGCCAGATCTTCAGTTGCTGTCAATTGTCTTCGCTTCTCTCAAGATGGAGGCGTGGAAACTCTCCCTTTCAGGGGCATACTTGTAGGCTTCTCTGTCACCTCAAAAGAGCTGGAACAGAGATGGGCCTTTGCTTTAATTGTCTGAAGCAGATGACCAAACCAGGGTTTACATACACAAAACTGCAAAGGTTTCCATTTCCCTGTAGTGATTTTTTGCACCAGACTTTCATGCTGCTTACAGCAATATAACCTGAAGTAGTAAGATTGTATCACAGTGATTATTTTGGTAAAACAGTGAAGGAAATGCATAGTAAACAGCATGTGCAAAGAGATGATTGTGTGCATTCTGTTTGTTTTCCTAGCAGTACTTTAGCTATTAGCTAAGTTACCCACTTTAAATTTAGTGTTTGATAGCAAATAAGAGAATTGAAATAACAGGCATGCCACCCAGATGAACCTCAGGAGCTGTGAGACAGTAACATGTGCTTAACATTTTAAACGCAGGCATTTCTTCACCATCAGATTTCTGAGACTCCGTTGCTGGAAGTTGTGCTATTGTAGGTGACTGAAATACATGTGACTAGCTATAGTCTGTACTTTTTAAGGGTTTCATCTTCTTACATATTTTTATTTTTTTTATATTTTTTTCAAACACACAAAAAATAAAAGTTTTATGTTAATGGATTAATTAATGTTTGCCTGAAAAAACCCAGAAAAATTGGAACACAGGAGAAGCCCACAACCATCACCAAACCTGTGTATGTGGGACTTGTCCTGCAGTTGCTGCTGCTTTGAGGAGCATGAGTTATCTCACATTCACCTGCTCAGATATTGTCACACCCTGGTATGGAAGAGCAGCTGAAGGCATAGGTCTTCTACATGCATACGCCTGCTTTAATATCTAAGATACTGCTATTTAGCTTAGGGAATTCTGGCTCCCCAAAAGCTGGGGTGAGGTAAGCACCTGGCAGGTTGAGTGGACAGTGTCTGCTGCTCCGTCAAATGATGGCGAGGGAGGTGGCTGGGCCACAGGGACCTCCTGGGTGTCTTGGTAAAACCAAAGAAGAAAGAAGCCTTAAAAGCCCAGTGGGTGTAAAAGGAAGGATTGGCAGAGGGGCTTGAGCTGAGAAGTTGGACAAGGGAAGGGAATTGTCAAGCTTCCCCCACCCTCTTCAGTATCTGATCCTACCAGGGAACTTCTTAAAAATCTCCCTTCCTACACTGGCAGTTGCCACCACTGTTTTCCTTCTATGATTTTCCTTTGGGTATTTGTTCTATCTCTGTGGCACTGACTGTGGCCGCCAGAGGCTCTTTTAGAGGTCTTTCTTTCACCTGGTTTGTTACCATAACCCTGCTTACAGCAATCCTCTCTTCATGCTGCTTACCTCAGTCTTCTCTGTTGCTCACCTTCCTTGCCTTGCCCACAAATCCTCTCATAAACAAATGAGCTGTTTATCCTTGAGCTAATGGGTGTTCACAGTGCTCCAATCATAATGCTGCAGAAGTGCTTATATTCATGGCGATTAAAACATAAAAAGATGGATTATTCTTTGCTCTACCCCGAGAATTAGTTGTGCATTTTCACTCTGTATAGTTGTCACCGTAGGTTTTGTTGATCTGGGCTCTGAGGTAAGAAGCTTCTCCTGGTACAGAAGTGACCCTTGAGCTATACAGCTCATTCAGCCTACCCAGGCATCGTTGCGTCGCAGAAAGACACTGTGTAATAGCTATGCCAAAGTGGAGGCTTACTACTAAACTGGTCCCCGTATTATGTAGAGAAATGTGGAGTTTTGCCTGTTAACAGTAATAAATGCATCCCCTTACAGATCCGTTAGGAACCTTCCCCAGTCCTATTGGTCTATTGGCTACTATTGGCAGTGCTGGAGAGCAGCTCACGCCGTGGCCACTCCGGTGAGGTTGAACATCTCGGGAGTGTGTGTACTTTTATTTGTTTGCTATTATTTTAGTCAGAAGCTAGGGTCTCTTGGTGTTGTATATAAGCTCCCGTAGGGGAGATGGTGACAGTTGAAAGCATTTTGAGTTTTTGTTCCAGTTTTGATTTATGTTGTGCTCACCATTTTTCTGGTGTTTGGTGGCAGCTTGAGTAAAATAGTTTCAGTGGGAAGATGAGGGGGATGCATATCAACTCGTACTTAATATTTGTTTAAATGGGTTATGCAAGATAACTTCAGTTATAGTTAGCAAACTAGAAAAGTTACAAAAGGTGTCCTTCTTCAAAGAGTGTAATGTATATTATCTTGGTAGAAACTCTAGGAGATAAGGTAACAGCACTGAGCACAGGAAATCAGTACCTCCAAGACAATGCCAGCAGCTTCAATCTGCTGCATCCTGTCTCTGACTGCTCTTCTGAGTAAAATTTGGATGGTGGCAGGACTGGAACCAAATGTTACCAACCCCAGATGTTTAAATACTGCAGTGGTTTTGGAGGAGAAGAAGGGGCGAGAATTTGCTGATAAAGTTAGATGGGTTCATTTGGCCACCGAAGTCTAACACAGGCTAGTGGAAGCTGATGCTGAAGATCTGAAAGGTTGCTGTCTTTTTCTTATGGAATAAATGTGTGTGTGCTTGTTAGCACCTTATAATTAAATCTAAGATATTAAAATCAAACTGGAGATCAGTTCTACCAGTGTGACACAGGTGTTTTTAAGATACGTATTTTGATTGCCCTGCCTTTAAGACTAGTTGTTAGAGATGATTTGTGGCTGTTTTCAAATTGCTGGTACATAGATGGGTGTAATCGGGAGGCTGATCCTAAAAATGTTCTCAGTTCCCTTCTTCTGTTAATGTTGGTAGATGTTTCCAAGCAATGCACTGACTTCTTTGTATATTGTTTTTAATCTCTCTGGGAAAAAAAAAAAAAGAAATAAAGAAGCAAAGGCCTCTATAAAAGGAGTGGTAAGAACTGGGGCATTGCTCAGTATGAGGCACTTGAGGCCATCCTGGTGTGCTGTTTGGGAGGAATAAGTAATTTAAAACCACTTTCTCTCCCCTGTTTTGCAATAGTTACAGCATTAGCTGTGCTGCCCAAACAGACAAGCCCACCCACTCCCCTCCTCCAGCCAAATATCATACCCTTCTGAAGATGCAGATGCCTTCCAGGATAGCTGACCTTGAGCTGTTCAAGCACACCCACTGCCTGTGTGCAATACATGTATGAACCAAAAATGTCAGAAATGGGCCTTTTATGTTGTAGATGTGAGTCAGATTATTTTTTTTTTTCATCATCTCATGACTTTATTCTCTGACAAGCTTGTGGTGGCTTACTGCTTGGAAAGCAGCTCCTTAGCTTTTGACCTTAAGCACATCAGGTATTGACTGCTGTTTTAAGGTGATGCCTTATTCTCTGTTGTAGGAATTTCCGAGTGCTAATCTTGTCAAGAATCACTTTTTAGCAGCTTAAAATCAATTATCACATTTGCTAGAGGCAAAACAAGGGATACAATGTATTAAAAAAGGAGGATGGGTAGGGGGGATCTCAAATAACTTACCCTCTAAACCTTAATTTTGCAAATTACCTTTGCTATTGCACTTAAATCTGAGTATGTGCCACATGTTGAGACTAGAGGTTTAGTATATGCCATTGCTTGTATGTGTAGATACTGGTTTTAAACAGTTTTTCCTTTGGGTTTTGGGGGTAGTGGGAGAGTGTGTTAAAGAAAGAATCTGACCCCTTTTAGAATCAAGGGGAGAAAGACCTGGATAATAATTTTTACTAGTTAGTAGTGGCTGAGTCCTGAAAAAACCCCAGCATAAACCTTCTTGGCAGTAGTTCTTGATATTTATTTCCTTATTTTCTTTACCTAATGTTTGCAAGAAACTGCTAACCTAATTTTGACATTCCTATGAGACCTCATTTCTGATGAATTTCCAGAATTCCCCAAATAAATTTCAATCTCCTGGTTGGCACCTGTGGGTTGGGTTTCTTTGCTTCAGTTTTTTGATGCCATTTCATTTTTTCCTTCTTCACAAACTTGCTTTCTTTAGGAAGAATACTTATCAAATGCATGAAGCTTAATACTATGAAGTAGAATAAATTCTTCAGGTCTACATAATGAATACTTGAAGATTTATGCCACTTTTATGGCTTTTTGAAACTGTACCTGCAGTCTCCTCTCTTGCTGTAGTGTGAGAGACCACACCATACGGTTGACTGTATATTGCAAAATTTAAAAAGTATTAAAGAGTATAGTGTGTGGGATGGTTAATATAGAAAGGAAATAAATGGTAAAAGTATGGATTATTTTGTATTCTGGGTTTCCTGCAGGAATGAGCCTTACACAGTTTATCACTTGTCCCTCAAATTTGGAGCCTTTTGATCTCTCAGTGTAAATTTGAAGACTGCTGTGAGTGATCTTCATGACCTATTTCTTTTCAGGAGAGGCAGGTATGCGAAGGAGACACTGCGCTTTTAACCCTCCTGGAGGGACAGTCAAACTCAGTGCTTATAGATGTCAGACAACTAGAGTGCTGCCAAACTGAGTGAGCACGTCTGTTTTGCTCAACTACCCACAGCTCTTCTCTCATCTCTTTAGGATGTCAGGAGATAGAAAAGGATAGGTGAAGGGAAGGCTCAAGGGTCCAGGCAACTAGAAAGTGAAGGGGGAGAAGAGGTGGATGCATTGGTAACAAACGAAGTTTCATTGGCCTGATGACTACTAGTTGGTATTTACGTTCAGTGACCCTTACTTCTAGGAAGTTCAAAACTGTGGCCACTTGATATCTGAAGCAACTTTTTTTTTTTTTTTTTTCCCCTTAAATGCAGAATCTTTGTCAGTAGATTTATTTATCAGGCTTTTATAGAGCAAAAGTAACCCAAGCCACTTGAACTCACAGTGCTCAATAGAAGAGTTTAAAATCTGACAGCCAGTTTGCCTTCTAGGCATACCTAGCAATCTCCCAGACTTGTTCTACCAGCCAGTCACAGCATTTTAGTGACATGACTTGACTGCATCTGCATCTGAGTAATGTTCCTCCTGAAGTCTGTCAGAAAAATATTTGATTAGTGTGTAACCAGAAATAATGCCTTACTATATTTAAATTCATGTGGGTAATACCCATAATATGCAAAACTGATTTTCAATCTCTTCTTAGAGGGATTTTTAACATCCTAAGATTGAAGTTTCATTTGTATCTCTTTCATTCTCCAGTCCCGTAACTGTCTGCCTGGTCCCTTTAAGGTCCTACCAGTCTGATACCAGTGATAATTATGGGAACTACTTGGTATAAGAGAAATTTGGGGCTAAAAGGAGAAAGGGGAGAACACAAAACCTTTCGTTCTCTTTCTAGGCTGAGGTTTCTATCTTTGTGTTTTAATCTATCCCTTTCCTCTGAGAGTATCAGACTCTGACTGTTCATATTTGTTCTGTGTTCTATGAACAGCAAAGGTACCAATCAACGTGCTGCTTTTTTCTGTGCTGCTTCTGCTTTTATTGGACTCCTTCAAGATGAATGCATCCTCTAGAGAAAAAGAAGGAAGGAGGAGTGGGGGGAGAGGAAGAAACCTATTGCTATATCTATTTTGGGGGGGGTGAGAAACTTAGTGTTTCTTGGGAGTTCCTGTTAAACACTGAATGATTTGTCAGGGTTGTTTTTTTTTCTTGTGGTAAGCATCCTACATCAGTTTTCATTGTGTGGGGCTGGACAAATTGTGCCACTTTGGCTTAATTTGATATTTTCTTTTATTAAACTCATACAGTGAAAGGGATTTATCTGCCCGTGTGAGGGCTGTACTGGATATATTCGACATTTGACAATGCTTTTTTTTTTTTAATGTGATACTGCTCTGGGGCTTGCCCTTCTGCTGGAGGCTTCCGCTTTCATAGATATGATGAAGTAGTGCTCTTCTGTACAGAGCTCCGAGCTGGAGCCTTGTAGCTGAGGCATGGTTTGTGTTGGTTTTACTTTTTCTGTTAATTACTCGAGTCTGTGAGAGAGCAGAAAGGATGTCTCTGCCTACTGCAGGCTGCTCAAGCCTGGGCAGTTTGCTTAGACCGGGGTGTCGGCCCTGCTCTTGGTGAAAAGGGTAAAGCAGGGTGTGGGTGTCTGTCCATACTGCTGTTGCTGGAGTATCTGTGCTGACATTTCATTGTAAAGGCATCCTGACAGCTGTAGGCTGGCAAAGCTGCACTTGCAACTTACAGCTTATTTAGGCACTTACAGTATGGACATCGTCCCTCACCACAGAGATGATGTGCACCCTAAGCTTCAGTAGGTTCAGCTGTGGCTACTCACAGCCAGCACAACTCTTCCTTTTCTTCTCAGTCATCTTCACCTAACTTCTAGAAGGAAAATAACACAGGCATAGTAATTAGTTTTAATCTTCCCTGGTTTATGTATTTGTGTTGGTGGCTAATACGTGTTCAGCCCAGAGAAGCTGCGGGTGCTCCATGCCTGGAAATGTTCAAGGCCAGGTTGGATGGTGCTTGGAGCAACCTTGTCTAGTGGAAGGTGTCCCTGCCCATGGCAGGGGGTGTGGAACTGTATGATCTTTAAGGTCCCTACCAACCTAACGCATTCTATGATTCTATGTTCAGAACAGACCAATTCTCAGCTACTTCAGAAAGTTAGGATCTTGCAGTTGAAATAGCTCTGTTGCTTTTTGAGACTTGCTATATTCCTCATAAAAGAGAGTGAAGTGGTTGGAGATATGTTACTCCTAAAGTATTACCAGAACTTACCTACTAATATCCTACTGCTTCTGTAAGGGAAATTGTTTTTCCTAAGTACTGGTATAACAAAGAATAGTCTTTTATTGCCAGCTCAGTTACAAACATGGGCCCAGAGCTTTCTGGCTGCTGTTAGAGCATGTACATCAACAATGTTCAGTAATGGGTGCTACATGGGAGAGTGTCTGCCCATAATCTCTACCAAGTATCTCACTTGTTTTTTTGCAGTGTCTGTATCCAGTACTGCCATAGCATGTATGTATTTAAGTTAGCATTGACTCAGGATAGGTCTTAAACCACAAAGCACACAGACATGATGAAATAAGGGCAGGTGGGTACAAGGTGAGATTTTATGCATCTGGCTTTTCTGAGGACAGCTTTGGAGAGTGGTACAATGTTGTGTGTTGTCGAAATTCTGGTTGAGGAGGGATCTTAAATCACTCCTGCCCTAACAGTACAGGTTAGGACATGGTGAACACAGGTCATTACTGAATCCGAGATGGTTCAAAGAAAGAGCATCTCCAACATGCACAACTGCTCTCTTCTACACTTCAGTTATTGGAGAGCTTCTAATATCCAGCTGACATTGGTATTCGTACAGAGCATCTCTATTATCTTGGGTGTACATGGAGAAACAGAAGACTAAAAGGGCACAGGTCCTGAAAGCCTGTTATTCCTGCCTGCGTTACGTATGCGGATAAAATATGCTGTCATTTTGTGCAAAAAATTGCCTCTTTGTAAAAGTCTTCTATCTTTCGAGGCTGCTTGTGTACTGTTTTCCAATTCTCTCTTCCTTTTAAGCAACTTGACCAGTTCCTCTAGCCTGTCTGCATAGGCCATGGCAGAGAAAAGACTTTCAAGCTGGTTGACAAAGACATCAGCTGATTCCAAAGTCTGATTTGTCTGATCTGAAGGTAATTAACTGACGATTTGAGGACTTAGGCTCTTCCCTTCTGCTGGTAGCAACAACCCAAGAAATCTGTTGATAAATGAAGTGCTGTGTACGCCCCTGCCCTCCCTCTTGATTCTGCTTAGCACAGAGGTAAAAACAGCATGAAGTTTCCAGTGTCTGTCTGAGCTTCAAAAGAAGAGGCTGTGCATCAGCCTGCCGATTAATCACGGGTACTCGTGTGAGGAGAATTTCTCAGGGGATGAGGAAGGTTTGCTTTTAGCAGTCTCAAAATAGCCTCATTTCAACGAACATTTCCATGATTTTTTTTAAGTTTTTTTCCCCCCTAAGTCGAGGATGCAATAAGTGCTTGTGGCATTAGTGTGTGTGCACTACAGTTTGGGTTTTAGTTGCGCGATGTGATCCTGGGCTTTTCAGCTGAGAAGATCCCTGCTTCCTTCAGTGCATCTAGGAGCAGACAGAGACAATAATGGGAGAGCTCTGCTCCTGCCAAATCACAGCTTCATCAGTCACAGGAGCTGGGAGGTGCCACGTCAAGGAGGTGGGGAAGTTTGTGGGAAGGAAAAGGCAAGGATCTGCCAAGCAGACACCGTTATGAAAAGTGACTTATTTTGCTGTGTAGCTGTGCTAATAGAGTGAGGAGTGACTGGAGAAGCAGTTGAGTACGTGCAACTGCAAGAGAAGTCAATAGACTCATTGCTGTGAGTGTAGTGAATAGTCAGGCCTTGGTTGTCTCAAACTGGGCACCTAAATAAAGAGCACTTTTGAATTTATTTTCTCTTTGTCCTAAAGTGTCAATAAAACTCCTGGTGTCTCAGGATGCTATAAAAAATGCACCCTTTGTGAGGGGAAATTCAGGCGCTGAGCAGTGCAGGGACCCTTGAGTGAACTGGTTGTGTTTTTACAGCAGGCTGGGAAGAGTATTCAATGAAATGATAGTGAATGTCAAAAAGAAAAAAAAACCCACAGTATTAAATGACCACATTGAATAAGCACCAGCCATTTTAGGTACTGAAGGAAACTGTGCTCTTACGGAAAACTTGGTGTGATCATGTAGTTAAGAACTGCATCACGGTGAAGTCATGGGCAGGTTGGGGGAGGGCAGATAAATGGAAACAGCACAACCAGTAACGGCTCTGGAATGTCTATTGTTTGTGTGTGTAACTTCATAGCCTTAACATTTTTGTCGGACAAATGTGTGTAACGGACCTTTGAATATGGATCTGCAGTGAGATGAGGAGAAAAGAAAGCAAAAGAAAGGAGTGAGTCTCTATATTGTTCAGATATGAAGCAGCACACTCAATAACTGGAGCAGTCTCACTACTAAGAGGTGTTACAAGTCAGCACATGTGAACCACACAAATTTGCTGTTGCCTGCAGTGCTTGTGGCAAAGATGACAAACCAGCCTTTGTGTGAGTGAGAAACCAGAAAGGCACAATGCAGAATGGAAATTTGGTGCTGCTGGGACCGTAGGCATTGCAGGTTCTTCATCTCTCCGTTCCTGTGAGTGGGATGGTGGTGTACCCGCTGGGGGGAAATGGCCTGAGCCCCAGGTTGGCTTTCTGAGGCACTTGAGTGGGGTAGAGGCAGTATATTTTACACTGGGAGGAAGTCTGGCACTCTGAAGGGTCTTGCAACTCAGGCTTCTATTTTTGTGAGTATCTGGCTCATACCCTATGGTTTGGGGTGACCAAAGTGGCCTTTTTTCTCTTTTTTGTAAAAACTAATAATTAGGAATCTGGTCTGTACCTTTCCAATCTGATCTGTACCTTTCCAAGAGCTCAGTTACAGAATGTGAAGCAGCTCTCCAATGGACCTCTCCAATTAAACCTTGCTGTCCTTTACAGGTAACACAAAGCAGAGTCAGAGCATAAAGAAGTGATCCCGTGTCTGTCAACACTGTTACTCTGTTTTATTTTAAACCTGATTATGCTTGAAAGGTGGAGGGGAAATGGAGAACTTGATTTTGGCACTTATCAGCACAATCTTAATTAACCATCACCACCCCTTTTCATGCATTTCTGTGAAGAGCCCCAGTGGTATGATCTCGCTTCCCCCATCTCATTTGACAGTTAATACTCTCAGGTTAATTTCTCTTGACCTTATAATCTAGTCTATCTTCTGTTTAAAAATAAATTGTAAAATACTTCTCAAAACTGTTTGGAGGGCCCACCCCTGCATGTCAAAACACAAACTCATCAAGTCATCATCGTCCTTTTCTGACTGTCAGCAAGAGACTTCAGGGAAATACATAAATCTCTGGAGTGCTTGCTATGGGGGTGGTATTATGAAATGCATTTGTGCTGGTAAGAGAGATTATAGGATGCGCAGAAGACATGTAAAGAAGAAACTGTATATGACTTGCTGAATGAGGTGTTTGTAAATGAGCCCTTTGTTAAATGTGAGCAAACATTTTCTCGCCATTTCTATGGACAGTGCAAGGAAGTATAAGGCAGTCACTGAACAGCTGGTAATGTGGCAGTCAGAAATTTGATAAATATGAATAAGCCAGAAACATTCTTTTTGGTTTCCTGAAAACTTCTGGTTTTCAGTTTTATAACAACTTTTTAAGTTGAACATGACAGGCTTGAAAAATTTCAGGTAGAGTTCTGAAAAGTTGTTTTTGTTAATTTTTTCCCTTCTTTTATTTTATTTTGTTGCTACCTTCTTGGTTTTTAGAAGGGAAGGGGATTGCTAAAGAAGTTTAGGGGAGAGGAGATCTTGTTTGGTGATTGACTTATTTGAAGTGAAAATAAATGTTAAAGCCACAAAACAGCATTTGACTCGTATAATCCCTGGTGTGCTTGAACAAACTGCTTATGAATTATAATTAAAACAAAAGGCAAAAAAAAATCCCCAAAAGCCCTCAGTCAGAAGTATTTGGACACTTGATGAAACACTTTAAGGAGACTAAAAAGAAAAAAAACCCATCCGTTTGCTGTTCCCATTGACATCATTGTATTAATAAAAGCTGGTTCAGTGCCCATACTGCATGTCCCCAACACAGTGCTGATGACATTTTGAGAGAGGTTGGTAAACATTTATACTGTGCTCTGAGAAAAGGTTACATGAAAGCCTTTCGATGCAACTTGAATTTGCAGTTTTGTTTTTGCTTCTTTAAACAGAAAAAAACCCGCAAAAAACCAAACAGGTCAGATGTGTCTGTGACAGGTTTCCTTCTTTGGGCTTAATGGAACAAAGTAAACCAGGTCACAAGTGTCGTATATATATCAAACAGGTTTTGTATCATTGCTTCCAGACTTAAATATATGTCTGTTTATTTAGGAATATACTCATATCCTTTAACATACAAGTAGTATGAGGCTCTGCAAAGTGTGATGCAGCTTGTGGTGTAACTTTAAGAAAAATGCATTTATATTCCAGGCATACATTTAACTTACTGCATTGGAAGGGGCACATCCTGTGACTGGTTTCCTGCAGTCTCTGGAGGACAGTAGTCTTTTCCATTGTCATTTTTTCTGTTCGTGTGAAATAGAGATTATCTTCCGTCTGCCATTTCCTCTTCTCGTTCCCTCTTTGTCCTTTTCTGGGGGTAGGGGAAAATAAATTCTCCCTCTGGCTTGTGCAGATGTTAGCAATGCAGGGAGCTTCTCTCGCGTCAGCTGCCGGAAGCATTTCCCAAATGGACCATACCATTCTTTGGTCTTATTCTTTCTTTTTGCTTGGTTTACTTAAGATTGTGCTGGTTTTGCACTGACAAATTTACTTCATTGCAGTAGTGTGGGTTTGTGGAGAAGTAATCATTTTGTGATTAATTTTTGAGGCATGCATCAGTTAAAACAGCATGCGAAGGAAAAATTATTCAATAAAAAAAATGTATGAAATATAGCTCTAGTCCACTTCCCTCAGAGTCCAGGAAAGATGCTTTTAAGCAAGATTACAATAGTACATACTGTGCTATTGTGTGACCAAAGCATCCATGCCACAAAAATACTGTGAAAAGATGACAGATGCCCACAGTACTGAGGGTTTCACTTCTTTAATAACTGAAATTTTCTGCCATCTGTTGCTTTATTAACACTGCTTTCATTCTACCTGTGGAGCTCAGTGAAGCCCAGACTTCAGTCTTGGTGTGTCTCAGTGCAATGAAGATCTTGCTTGCAAAACTCCTCTGAAGGCTGTGAGAAAGCAACACCATGTCTGTATGATTTCCAAACAATGCTAAAGCATGAAAAAAGTGATTTCTATTTATCTGTATATGTTTTTCCTGGCCTTCTCCCCCACCAATTTACTGGCCTGTGATACCAATGTACTGTTTCCACTCCTCAAAATCGCTGCAACCCAGGCTAGTTGGAGTGTTTGAGCACTGTTCTGTTGAATAGTTCAGGGAGCAAACTGGAGTGAAAACCATGTTGACTTACTTTGTGTTCAGGAAAAAAGTGATGACAGTGTAATGGTCTTGGGAGATGCAGCTTGCGCTGTTCAATCTCAAGAAAAAGTGGTATTCATCCACAGAGCAAGGGATCTTAGTACCAGCCACAAGTCCTGAAATAACCAGTACCTGCAGGATTTTGTTCCACTTCATTCTTCCTGTGCTTGCAAGTAAATTGCATTTTAGTAATATATCTCCCGATCTTTAGAGCTCATGAAAAGCTGATGTAGTAAGTAGAAGGCTTCATACTTGCTAATGAAGTGGACAGTAAAGGGATTGTGAGCCTGCTGAAGTCAGGAAGTCAGCAGTAAGGAAGAACGTGCTGTTTCTTGCAAACAAAATGATGTTTAAGTGGATTTGTATTGTAGGCTTTGAAAGAAGAGAAGAAATGAAGATTTACTGATAAAGACATACTGGAAATTGTATGTTTGCAATATTTCCTTTTCTGTGCTGCTTTCCTCCCATCATTAGTGGATGTTGTTTATTTGTTTGGAAATAAAATGTGTTTCTCTACTTGGGATGAACTGATCTTGTCTGGGAGAGCAGGGCTGCAGCCAGCCCTTGTTTTTGAAGAAAAGTATAACTCTGGTGGAGTGCTGCTCCTCTAAGGTAAAGGAGAAAGTGTATGGGGGGAGCAGAGGTGCCTGGAGCTGCTCTCAAGCACAGTGTGCAGGCAGCAGATCACAAGAAAGCCTTGGGAGTTTGAGCAGTTTGTCTGTTGGAATGTGGGTGAGAAAGAGAAGGGGGGGTGTGGGGGGGGCATTGTTCTTGTGGGGTTTTTGCTGGGAGGAGGTGCTGGAGACAGAAAACTCAGCCAGGACAGGAAAGAGTCTACGGAAGACAGAAATGGTGAAGCTAAAGCAAAAAACGTAGCCTTGAAATGAGCAAAACTGCACAGTACTGTAAAATACAGATGAGAGTGGATGGAAGCCAAGAAGTCAAAAGAAGTTTTTAAAAAACCACCAGAGATGCTGTAAGTTCGTTGACCAGAAAGCTGCTTGGTTGTGTTATTATAAAACACAGTACTATGCATTTTCATATTTCAGAATCTGTCTGCTTAGGATGTGACAGGAGGACAGAGCTTTTTTTTTTCTTAACCTGGGTTGTCCTTAAGGAGTGGGATAATGGTTTTTGCATTGTCCCAGTCTGAGCATGAGGCTGGTGAGAGAGCGGTGAAGATGTGAAATATGGAAATGCTGAACCAAGCTGATACATCAGCTCAGAACAACAAGCGTGGAAGTGGCTGTAGGCAGAAGGAGGATACAAGTCCTTGAAGATGGATTGAGCCGGGGAGAGGGTAAGCTGGAGGGAGGTTAATGACTTATTCAAGTTGTAAGTCTGTTTGGCAGCATATTCCTACACATACCTTTGTTTTATGGAGCACGTATGTTTGCAGTGTGAATACTTGCACATGCGTTGACAAATATGCTTGATTAAGAAGGCTAGGAGAGTTGGCAGCAGAAGTCTCAACTGGTGGGAGAAAAGATGAGAGGTTTTGGTTGGGAGCTGCAGATTGTATGTGGCACAGGGAGCAGAAGCTGCTGTAAAGGGGATTTTTTTCTGGGGTCTACCTGTGAAAGTAAAATTAAAAATTAAAAAAAAAAAAAGGAGGGAAAGGTACTTTGGTGAGGTGTGAAGGAATATCTGCGTTCAGGCCCAGAAGTCAGATGAGACTTGCTCAAGCTGTTGTAGTGGTTTTTCGAGACAAGTTACTGGAAATAATGACAAACAGGTGGAGTGGGATGGAGATTCTTCATGTGGGGAGCAGGAGACAGCCTCTTTTCTTGAGCTGTCCAGAAGACAGCAGCCTTCCAGGGGATGGGAAAGGATCTGGATTTACTTACTGGGGCTGTGGTTTACGGGGACAAGGAACTTGATTAAGCTAATAGGAGACATACTTTAAGTCTCAGTTTCACAAACCAATGCATAAGCAATTTCTGAGCAATCAGACCCCACCGCAGAAGGCCAGAGTCATCTCTCACGTTCAGCTGAAGTAATGAGGAAGCTTTGGCTTCCAAGGTGGTTTTGCCAACCACAGTGATGGTGGAGCTGTTGTGTGAGTCTCCCTCTGTGAGAGGGGCAAAGTTACCTCAAGGTACAAGTTATGCTCAAGCAAGTTATGCTTGGCTGAACCAGAAATGCAGGCTTGATGCCGTGGTGATTAACATAGGATACTCAGGATAAGAAAAGATGGTAACTTCTCTGTCTGCTGGTCCATACATACACATTGTAAAATGTCAAAACACTTCTACATATTTTTAACTAGCTTGGAGTGAGGATGTACTGGCTTAAGATTCTCATGTTTGTTCTCAGTTGCTTCATGTTTTTTTACTTTCTTGGATTAACTTCTGGAGGGATGAGTTTTTGTATTTTGGGGGGCTTTTTGGAAGGCTGTGGCCTGCAGGAGAGTGGAATGGGCAGCAAACAGTGGCAGGGGATGGGAGACAACTGTAGATGGACTTAGCCGTACAAACAAGCATCTGCACATCTCCATTAGGAAAGCAAGCTTAATGGCAGTAAACCACTTCCCTTTAATCCATTTCTCTGTGCCTTTATCTGAAGATAAAATTTTAAATCCAAAGAACTGAATAAAAGAGTTGCATAAAGGGCAGCTTTTGCCATCCCCTGGAGCATAATGTTCAGCACAATAGGAAGCACTTTGGCAAACCTGGAAATCACAGTGAAGAAACAGAACAAATGTTCAAAAATGCTCTTAATTAACTTGCATTATCAGTAACTGCACTGAGTTGGTTTCTCATTTAAATTTTCAATCTACAGCTCCTTCTGACTGGAGTATTTCATCATTACTGCTGCGATTTAGCCATTGCAATTGGGACACTTCAAAAGTGATGGGCTTTCCTATCTAAGAAAAAGCTGCACCAAGTTCTGGCTTTAAAGCTTAAAACTCATTCTGATATAAATGAGAAAAGTATAGCTTTGCTATGAATCTTATTTCTTGAGAAAGATGGGAGTTTTTCATATTTATTTAGACAGTGATGTTTTAAAATTTGCATACAGTTATTTGAAAGTCCACCTTTTGTTGCTGCAAATGTCATTTTTAGTTCTAAATGAAAAATGATAAATACTTTTCCAGGATTCTGGAGCTCAAGGATTAATGTGGTTGAACTAGTTAAATGTTAAATCTATTCAAAGTAAAACTGCATAGAGACTCAAATGTTCTTGCATGCAAGTAAATCCTTTTTATATTGAGTCTGGTTTGCTGAAGACATAACTGCTCTGCCAGCTTGTTCTGTACAGATAAGTTATGTTATAGGCACTCTATTTTAGGGTGCTATATTTGCTTTTCACATTAATCCTAAGCTGAGATTGCAGTTTGATTCTGCTTTGTATTAAAATGGAAGTCAGCCTTTTAGGATGGAAGGGAAGATGCTGTAGAATGCAGTATATTTTATACATATACTTTGTATTCTTGATGGGTAGTAACAAAAGCTTCTCAAGAAAATTGCATGGACTGTGATAGAAGTTTAAATACTTCTCTCATCTCCTTCAAGTAAATATCATTTTGGACTTCATCTGAAAAGAGTCCTCAGTGGGCCTTAGTTGACTTTGGTTACATCTGTGAGTTGAAAGTATTGCACATCCAAACACCATCTTTTTGTACCACTAAGTGCTGTTGAAATGTGTGCTGATGAAATGACTGAGAAGTCTTAATCCTGTCCCTTGATTTAGCAGACCGGCCATCTATTCCATCATATGTAATTTAAAATAGTAAGGTTTTGCAAAACGGTGGTCAGGATGATGTTTTATTTCACCTGACTTGTAAAAACCCATGGATAAAACATTGCGGAAGAGTCGCCTTGGGATTCCAAGTTCAAGTACTCACAAACTGGAGAGTGAAAAGCATTTACGCTGGGACAAGTTTCAATGCCCTGTGTTCTGTGAATAAAAGGTTCCTTTTTTCACCCAGCTACATTCTTGGAAGTGACTGAATTGTTTTGGCTGCCGCTCCTCAGAAAACTCAGTTTGAACTCAGTGTATACAACTTCAGCACAAAAGGTCTAAAGAGTCGCAAAGGTATCCTAAGCAATGAAGAGCAACATGTTGGGAAGCTACAGGTACCCCCAAACATGAATTGCTGGTCTTTTTCTTTAAGGTTTGTGATTTGAAATTTGCATGTCAGAATTCAGTTTAGGCCATTCCCTCCTTTTCTGATAGTACCATTACACAGACTTTTTTTTTTTTTTGCTCCTCCATGTTAAACAAAGTCCAGAGTTGCTATACCTGGGTCACACCTGTGGCAAAATGAATTCGGTACCTAGTCTCTGACTTAACCGGATCATGGAGCTTTGGGAAAGGTTTTTAACACCACAGGAGACACGTAGGAGACAATGAAACTTCTCTCACCTCCTTTGTAATTAGACTGTAATAAAACCTTACATGTGATGTTTAATTAACCCTTCTGACAACATTGCCAGCATAAAGTAAAGCTAGGTGCTGTTTTGTGTATAACAGAGTATGGAGAAATGGACCTACATTCCTGGCACACTGATTTCTTATGACGGTGACTTCAGCAGGCTACTAGCTTATAGAAAAACTTACTCCTTCTACCATTGCTTAATTTCCATAATGCCACCTCCTCTTGAGTTTGAGCTCCTTAAGGGGCTGCAATACCCAGCAATCTTAGAATCATAAAATGGTTAGGGTTGAAAAGGACATTAAGATCATCTAGTTCCAACCCCCCTGCCATGGGCAGGAGCACCTTATACTAGACCATGTTGCCCAAGGCTCTGTCCAACCTGGCCTTGAACACCATCAGGGATGGAGCATTTACCACTTCTTTAGGCAACTTATTCCAGTGCCTCACCACCCTCACAGTAAAGAACTTCTTCTTAAACCCATTACCCCTTGTCCTATCACTACAGTCCCTGATGAAAAATCAGGCATCCTTGTAGGCCCCCTTCAGATACTGGAAGGCTGCTATGAGGTCTCCACGCAGCCTTCTCTTCTCCAGGCTGAA